>CM030186.1:2003638-2031138 GCA_017639675.1 Aplochiton taeniatus | reverse complement strand
TATAGTTCCATAGGTTTGTATGTGGTAATGATATAATGTAGTTCCATAGGTTTGTATGTGGTAATGATATAATATAGTTCCATAGGTTTGTATGTGGTAATGATTTAATATAGTTCCATAGGTTTGTATGTGGTAATGATTTAATATAGTTCCATAGGTTTGTATGTGGTAATGATATAATATGGTTCCATAGGTTTGTATGTGGTAATGATTTAATATAGTTCCATAGGTTTGTATGTGGTAATGATTTAATATAGTTCCATAGGTTTGTATGTGGTAATGATTTAATATAGTTCCATAGGTTTGTATGTGGTAATGATTTAATATAGTTCCATAGGTTTGTATGTGGTAATGATATAATATAGTTCCATAGGTTTGTATGTGGTAATGATATAATGTAGTTCCATAGGTTTGTATGTGGTAATGATATAATGTAGTTCCATAGGTTTGTATGTGGTAATGATATAATATAGTTCCATAGGTTTGTATGTGGTAATGATTTAATATAGTTCCATAGGTTTGTATGTGGTAATGATTTAATATAGTTCCATAGGTTTGTATGTGGTAATGATATAATATAGTTCCATAGGTTTGTATGTGGTAATGATATAATATAGTTCCATAGGTTTGTATGAGTGGAGGGATGGGGACACAGATTGGGGCCAAACCCCGACCTCTCACTTTTTATAATCCACCTCCCCGTGTGACTGATTGCTGTAATCACCAATCAGCTCTTTGATCGGGCCATGGAGGACGGGTACTATTGGATTAGCTGTTTATAGCTGCCTGATCCAATTGTGAAGACGAGGGTGTGTGCTAATTACTTAGCATGAGATCACCTGGGAAATGACACACACACACACACACACACACACACACACACACACACACACACACAGACAAAGTCCTCACGCCTCATGCCAATGGAGAATGCTCTAGTGTGCTACTTACTTACACGCTGAGGATAGCCTTGTCATGTAACATGCCAGTCACATGCTGCCAGGATATACATACTATCACATGCTGCCAGGATATACATACTATCACATGCTGCCAGGATATACATACTATCACATGCTGCCAGGATATACATACTATCACATGCTGCCAGGATATACATACTATCACATGCTGCCAGGATATACATACTATCACATGCTGCCAGGATATACACACTATCACATACTGCCAGGATATACACACTATCACATGCTGCCAGGATATACACACTATCACATACTGCCAGGATATACACACTATCACATGCTGCCAGGATATACACACTATCACCTGCTTCCTAGAATATATATATAAATTGTTTTGTAACTATTTATAACTATAACTATAAATATATAACTATTACAATACCTGTTGTATGTACACAGTAATGCGACTACTGACTATTACTATAGCAACACGTACCTCTAAGTGAGGCTTTGACCAAACCAAATCTTAACAGAATGAGCAGGAACCAACCAATGTCCACTCTCAAACCAGGGGCTTAGGATGCACAGTAGAGAACAGATCCAACGTTCTTTGGACTTATCGGTCCACTTTTTTTTCCATTCTGTGTGACTAAACGGAGTTCCAATCCCGCCTGTGTCAGGGACTGTCAGGGAACTCTTGATAACGACTTGGGAGTCACCTGACCCTGACAGCACTAAGGCGATCTCTGACCTTCAGGTCAACTTTGACTCAGGGTAGAAACGAGAGGTTGAACGTGCCGGGGAATTTGAATGCCTTTGTCTCCCACTTGATGGTCTCGGATTGTATTCTCCACAAAGGTACTACAACGTGATCAAAGACAACGCACATTTGGGAGTAACTGATTATGGTGTATAGATAGAGAAAGATCTACGTACTGTCTTAGGAAGTTATCAGGGCAGATCATTTAAAGAAACAGAGATTTAATGCAACCGGCTTAAGGCATTAACTCATACAAAATGCTGCTGATGTTCATGTTATTCATCAAACCAACTCGAACACCTGACTCGTTTACAGGGTCTTCACCCGGGCTGAGATAACCTTTGACCTCATACCCTCTGCTTGGTCCCCTGTTGTTGTTGTTATCTTGTGATCAGACCAGTCTTTTATCTGATCTTCCCCTCTCATCCCATGGTTCCAGACGTGGATCAAGTCTTTTAAACCAGCCCAGACGTCAGACATTACTTCACTCCAGCATGTTCCTTCTGAAAAAGGCTACCTAGCTAATCTGTGTTACTAAATTAAGGCAGTTACTCTTAAGATTTTAAAAGTTTGTGGTTCAAAAGTTTGTGTCTGTTTATCTAGCTAGACTATAATATTCATCTCCACACAAAAATAAATATAGTAGGAAAGACCTTCGACTGTAAGCCAACCTCCTTTTCGTTGCCCTCCATTTCGTTTTTGCTGTCACACCCTGCAACGCAACCTTTTCATCCGGCACCAACTACTCCTTCTTTTCCTTTAAAGAGATTTTCTTCCCCCCTCCATTTTGTTTCCAGGCCAGGCGGAGAGTGGGTCAGGCGGGTCGCTGTGTGATAACTTCACCGACCTGGACTTCCACCACTGTTTCATGGGCACCAGCCTGTACGTCCGCCTGCTTCTGTACACGCGAGCCAACCTGCACTGCGGCCGCGAGGTCGAACACCACAACCTCACCTCGCAGGTTAGCCTGTTAGCTTTAAACTGTTACAAAACTGAGACATCTCAACCTCACCTCGCAGGTTAGCCTGTTAGCTTTAAACTGTTACAAAACTGAGACATCTCAACCTCACCTCGCAGGTTAGCCTGTTAGCTTTAAACTGTTACAAAACTAAGACACCACAACCTCACCTCGTAGGTTAGCCTGTTAGCTTTAAACTGTTACAAAACTAAGACACCACAACCTCACCATGCAGGTTAGCCTGTTAGCTTTAAACTGTTACAAAACTAAGACATCTCAACCTCACCTCGCAGGTTAGCCTGTTAGCTTTAAACTGTTACAAAACTAAGACACCACAACCTCACCATGCAGGTTAGCCTGTTAGCTTTAAACTGTTACAAAACTAAGACATCTCAACCTCACCTCGCAGGTTAGCCTGTTAGCTTTAAACTGTTACAAAACTAAGACACCACAACCTCACCATGCAGGTTAGCCTTTTAGCTTTAAACTGTTACAAAACTAAGACACCACAACCTCACCTCGTAGGTTAGCCTGTTAGCTTTAAACTGTTACAAAACTAAGACACCACAACCTCACCATGCAGGTTAGCCTGTTAGCTTTAAACTGTTACAGAACTAAGACATCTCAACCTCACCTCGCAGGTTAGCCTGTTAGCTTTAAACTGTTACAAAACTAAGACACCACAACCTCACCATGCAGGTCAGCTTTGAACTCTGTTAATAGACCTGTGACAACCTCTCTCCTCTTCCTCTCTCTCTTCCTCTTCCTTTCCCATCCCCACCTCCAGCCTCTGTTGAAGCTATCCCGACCCACAGCCTTCGTCATCCACGGCTATCGTCCCACGGGGGCGCCCCCTATCTGGGTGGACCACATCGTGGGGCTGCTTTTAGAGCGGGCGGACCTCAACGTCATCGTGGTGGACTGGAACCGCGGCGCCGCCAACCTCAACTACCTCACGGCCGTGACCAATACACGGCAGGCCGCAGACAACCTCACCGGCTTCCTGCTCAACATGCAGGTGAGTGTGTGTGTGTGTGTGTGTGTGTGTCACTGTCTACTATCTTGGGAAGAATCTGTACCCAACTGTTTGCTTACCCTACAGGTTTAATGGCTAACGGAGTGAGTTTTATTTTGGTGTGAGTGTGTGAGAGTGTGAACCACTATATACCAATTTAATTTACCCGACAGGTTTAATGGCTTATGTTTTATTTTGATGTGTGTGGGTGGGTGTGTGTGTGTGTGTGTGTGTGTGCACCTCGTAGGAGGATGGTGCCTCACTGGCCGCTGTGCACCTGATCGGGGTCAGTTTGGGCGCTCACCTAGCCGGGTTTGTGGGAGCCAACCTGAAGGGCAAGATTGGACGCATCACAGGTGACCGAGAGACAGAGAGACAGAGGGACAGAAAATGAAAAGAAAAGTATACAGACAGAGACGGAGAGAATATATTCTGTTGTAACCGGTCATGTCCTGTCTGGTTGTCTCCTGTGCGTTCGTTTCCTGGCCAGGTCTGGACCCAGCAGGGCCGATGTTCACAGGGGCAACGGCTGAGGAGAGGCTGGACCCTTCAGACGCCATGTTTGTTGACGTCCTGCACACCGACATGAACTGTAAGCTTTTAGCACTCAACGCAGTGTTTGAAAAGGCTCAAACGTGTTCATCCCGTCTTGTTGAATGTTTACGGTCAGATATTGACTATGGTTTCTTGTGTGTGTTTTTGAGCTTTTGGTCTCAACGGGGCTCATGGTCACATTGATTACTATGCCAACGGGGGCTGGGACCAGCCCGGCTGTCCCAAAACCATCTTCTCAGGTGAGAACACACACACGCACACAGAGAGAGACACACACGCATCCATACACACACGCGCACAGGCATGCGCACGCGCATGCACACACGCAGACGCACACATACACACACACACACACACACACACACGGATACAAACATAAATACACACACACATACACAGACACGTACATACACACATATACAGTATGTGAAACTAATACAATAAATGCACATACCAACACAAATGTATTTACATAAAGTAACCAGAATCACACAAATGCAGTCATACACTCACTCGCACTCTATAACCCCTCCCTCCATGTTTTTCTCCCATAGGAAAGTCCTACTTTGTATGCGGCCACCAGCGATCAGTATTCCTCTTCCTGTGTGCTCTCAACCGCACTTGTAGCCTCACAGGGTACCCCTGCGCATCCTACAGTGACTTCCTGGATGGAAAGTGCCTGCAGTGTGAAGCCTTTAAGCCTGCCTCCTGCCCCAAGCTAGGTGAGTGAAATAATGTGTGCTAATGAGGTAAACTATTTTTATTATAAATAGTTTTTTAACTTATTTTTTAATTTTATTTAGTTGTTTTATTTTAGTTATTACATTTTTATTTGTATTTCAGTTTAATATAATACCATATTTAGCTAAGAGCTAGGTGAAAATTTGACCTTTATTGGGTGTGCCCAGAATGTGCTCAGAGTCTGACCCCCATCCCCGTGGTTACGACCCCCCTGTAGGTTATGATGTCAGTCCCTGGAAGGATACTCTGCTGCGTTTGGGCCAGACCAAGGCCTACTTCTCCACGACAGCCACCCTGCCCTATAAGAGTGAGTTTCCACTGAAACCAAACTTCCAGATTAGCCAATAACAAAATGGCATTGGGTTAATAATGTTCTTAGAGCCAAGGCATTAATACATTAATTTGAGCAACAGCTTGTAATACCATCTGTGTCCTGTGTGTGGCAGAGCTGAGCTACAGGGTGTAATACCGTCTGTGTCCTGTGTGTGGCAGAGCTGAGCTACAGGGTTGACATGATAACCTGGAACCAGTACTTACGGTGGGGCGTGGTCATACTCAAGCTACAGAGCGGCAGGGCGGTGACGGAGGCACGCATAGACAGGTGAGTGACGCACGCACACACACACACACACACCATTTCCAGTAGTGAAGAAAAGTTATTCGTTTAAACTCAAACTACCGTTTTATATTTCTCTCTCCCTCCCTCTCTCTCCCTCCCTCTCTCTCCCTCTCTCTCCATCCATCCCTCCTCAGTAAGCGCTTGAGGTTTGAGCAGTACACATCGACTAGGCTCCTAGCCCAATTTGAGGACGACCTACAGCCAATCCAGAAGATCTCTCTCCGAATCGTCACGGGAAACGTGATTGGGCCCAGATACAAGCTCCGCCTCCTCCGAATACGTTTAACACCCCTGGATGATCCTGATAGGTAGGACTAAATTACACACACATTCACAGTACATAGATCCCCAGAAGTATGCACACACTCACAGTACATATATCCACAGAAGTATACACACACACACACGTCACCAGAAGTATACACACACACTCACAGTACATAGATCCCCAGAAGTATACACACACAGCCTCACAGTACATATATCCCCAGAAGTATACACACACACACACACACACACACACACACACACTCACAGTACATAGATCCCCAGAAGTACACACACACCCAGATCACCCTCTGTATATACACACACACAAACGCAAAGGACATAGATCACACTATAGCAATGGAGTGTGTGTATACACACAGTTGATGAAGATCTACCATTGAAGATCTTACAGCCATTTTCGCTTTCTTCTGTTTCTCACAGGTCAATGATGTGCCGCTATGACATCATCCTGGAAGAGAACATCGAGGTGTCTTTCCGTCCGCTGCCCTGTGACTCTCGTCAGTGATAAACGCGAGGCTTTACACACACACACACACACACACACACACACACACAATGTGACCCTCTCGAGGGTTTGGACCCTGAACGTCACGTCGTCTTACGCAAGCACCAGAAAAAGGCCTTAGCTACCTTCATCAAAGACTCTCGGTCTCACAAAAACAACATCCCTCCATTTCCTGTCCCCTACCTGTCTGTTGGGATTGCATCGTCCTTGGTGGAAGTTGTCACCTTAGCCCTCCCTCTCTGCGTCTGGGTTATTTCTGTATGTCCAGATGCTGGTTTTGTTGTCTGTCTGTCAATCACCAAGGATCTGAGCAAAAAGAATCTTCTGGATTCAACTGGAGTTGACTGACCTGCTCTCTGTTTCAATGACTGACTGGCTGGCTGGCTTGCTGGCTGGCTGTCAAAGAAGTTGACACAGTAGCCTATATTGTAATTGAATAAAGGTTATTAGAAATATAATAAGTAGAAATACATATTTATATATTTGAGATGATCAATAATGTGACAAAGCATAATGTTATAAATGCAGGGACTAACTTCAATTATGTTACCCTTTTATGACTTTCGCTTTTCATCTGTATCTTTCCTTTCACATTCTCTCCATCTCTAGTTATTTCTTTCTTGTCACAGCAGGTTATAACACTGTATCAATGGCACCCCTAAAACATTATCTTTCTCTACCTCCTGCGGGGGAATGTGATTGTGGCTATTTAGTGTGAGGTGATAACTCCACTAATGAGGAACTGGCAGTGCCCAGGCCATAAATCAAACCTCTTCCTTCTGCGCACACTCTCTCTCTCTTACTCTGTGCCTTTGTGTTGGACATTAACACTACTATGTTGTTTGTCAAATAGCATTCAGAACCAATTACAAGTGCTTAGTGCTCCAGGTCAAGGTTGACTTTCATATAACTGAGACACACTTGCTGTGACTAAGTAGCACCTACGAAACATAGGTTGTAGATATTCATATATTAGCATTGAGTAATTATATTTTTCATAATCAATATAAAATCCAACAATATAATGAATTGGGTTGTTATTTTTCTATCGAATTTGTCTCCAAATATTGTTTTGAATAAATGAAGCTACACTTACTTTCTTTGCTCTGGCTTCACTTTACCGAACAGTTGAATGGGGGGCGTAAAAAAGATCTGAGTATACCTGGGAAAACAGCTTAGGAGAAGGGGAATAGTGAAACCAAAACAACTTCAGCTGTCTAAAAGGATGTACAATATTATAAATCAACTTCAAAGCCAAAATCCTGTTTTTTGGGTCTCCTAAAATGTAGTTTGTTATATTAGACAGCTAAATTTGTTTTAGTGTCACCATTCCCTTAAACTATTTAACTGATCTTGTCTTCCCAGGGCTGACGAAAAAGGGGATGCACACAATCATTAAGAAATACCTTTTATTTGACTAGATTTGAGGATCAAAGATCACGCTGGCAAAAACAATAGCGACTATACCACAGAGAGAAAAGAAAAAAGGATTACCTCCTAAACATTTTTTTTACAACTGTCTTCTCATCTATGGAATTATAGCTGATAACTTGTTAAGCATTGACATGGCAAGAGAAAAACAAAACATTTTTCTCCATCCATAAGTGTTTGGATGGAGAAAAGAATCAATCAATAGATCAATGGATGACGTCAAGAAACATGAATATGTCTAGAACTAGGCAGCACCTAGCAGCTCTGCATTACCAAACACTGGCTTGCTAGTATGCATAGCATCCCTTCCCCTACTTCATCGAATACATGGTGGTTTTGAATTCATTACACCCTATTATCGAGTTCATTAAAACCTCCCTCCCAGTTTTAACTACTGGCGGCCATCTTAGCTGGCGGCCATTTTAACTTCCCAGCAATTATCTCTCAGAGATCAGGCATCATTTCATAGTGCAGTGACTTTCTGCTGGTTTAGAGTCCCCCACCCTGTATTCATCAGGCGTCCTAAAGGAGTAGTGATGAATTGAGGCCAACCAGCTTTCCTGATTTCTGAAGGTTGTTTTATACAGCAGTTGACGTAAAAGTGTCAGGTAAGACAACATTTTGTCTGACACAAAAACTGTGGGTTGGCTTACCTATAACAAGTCTTGTGAACGTAGGGAACACCTACGTGTGTGTGTGTGTGTGTGTGTGTGCGTGTGCGTGTGCGTGTGTGTGTGTGTGTTCTAGCCAATAAGATGTCTGATCAGTCATCTCAGCCAATGAGCAAGCATCGTTCGAGCAGGAAGCCGGGCTTGAATGTACCATCAATCACCAACTGGCACCTAAGATACACAGATAATAAAAGAAATACATTTGATCAATTCTTGTTTTTATATTCCTCCTTATTTGTTATCTTTCTCTACTCCTTATTCAAAATACTGTTATGTGAACCGAATCTCCATATCCCCTCACACAGGGAACTCCTCCCACATCTGATATACTGGCAGTCGTTCAACCCCAGAACAACCACACATGCATTATTAGTATGCTATTCTTCTCAATATAAAACAATCACATGCATTATTACTGTGCTATTATAACCAACTGGACATGTGGAAAAGGTTCTATAATGTCGCAATATATTCTGAACAATGCTAAAGTCTATTTGACAAAAGCACTTTCAATAACTCCTTAATAACTCAGAACATGTCAGTCATGTATTTATGAACCCCTCATGAGGAGGAAAACTATCGTTGGTCAAATAGACACCTAGAGGGAGCCGAATACGTGTGCAGGATCTATTCTCTATACGTCTATGATGGGAGCAGAATACGTGTGCTGGATCTATTCTCTATACGTCTATGATGGGAGCAGGATACGTGTGCTGGATCTATTCTCTATAGGTCTATGATGGGAGCAGGATACGTGTGCTGGATCTATTCTCTATACATCTATGATGGGAGCAGGATACGTGTGCTGGATCTATTCTCTATACGTCTATGATGGGAGCCGGATACGTGTGCTGGATCTATTCTCTATACATCTATGATGGGAGCTGGATACGTGTGCTGGATCTATTCTCTATACGTCTACAATGGGAGCAGGATACGTGTGCTGGATCTATTCTCTATACATCTATGTAGAACCACAGTGAAGAATGCACACATCCAGATTATGTAGTTTCAAATAGACTCCAGAGATGCTGAGAGAATTTGAAGCTGCTATGCTTGCTAACATAAATTTAGCTCAAAAATATCGACATATACATGTAAGAAACGGAAATGCTTGTTCCTTTGTGTGCAGTGCAAACATGCAGAACAAAGATTATTGAGCATGAAGAGACAAAAGGCTATTCTATGTAGTGTATCCGGTAAGCTATTTTATTCAAAGGTGGTTTCGTTTTTCCAACATGAATTAAATGGCCGTGGACTGACCGTTTCCATTGTTGCGGTTCTGTCTTCTCATTGGGCCCTCCGGCTGGTTGCCGGGGTGATTTGGTGGCCGGTTGGTTCTCCTCTGAGGACCAGGATGTGGTCGGAACGGATCTCCTCTTCTCTGGACCCGCTGTGGAAGGCAACAGGAGGCAGCGGGACAGGTTGAGTATGAGAAGTCTATGACTCAGCCAAGAAATATTTATAATCTTTAGAACAAAATCAACAAAGTGTCTCTAGGCATTTTCTAAGAGGAAATGTCTTTCGTCTGAGGGGGAAAAAAGTCTGATGACAAAGTCTGTGCCCTTTCAAATAACGTCACCTTCGCAAAATGTTTCTTTGAATCTTTTGCATCTTTAGCAGAACAATGAAAAAAGGAAAGGACTTTTTGTGAATATATTGTGCAGCGCGGTATGACATCTGCATCACCATTAAACACTGACACAGCAAACTAACCATGTCCTCGCCTCGCCGGCCTTCCTGTTCCTGCCGTCCAGGCCAGACTTCATGATGGATCAGCTCCATCCCATCCAGGAACTCCTCAGGCCGGTCACTAAAGGAGAGAGGAAGAGGGGAAGAGAGAGAACAAATTAGAAGGCAGAGGAAGAGGGGGAGAGAGAGGGAGACAGACAGACAGAGATAAGGATAGAGAGCGGGGAAAGAAGGAATAAGAGGTAGAAGTAGAGAGTAAATAATAATAATAATATTATTATTATTATTATTATTATTATTATTATTATTGTTGTTATTATTATTAACAATAATAATAATAATAATAATCTTTTTTGTCCACAAACATGGAAATATGTCTTCGGCTTCACAGGTTGGTTGAAACACATCACAATAAATCACCAAAAAACATATCAAAATAAATCACCCAACACGCACAGTCCAGACAATGGCGGACATGGTTCCAGTGGGGATGGTGTTCAGGAATTTAGCAAAGTCATTGCATTTCAGGTATGATAGACTTTTGTAACTGTTCTTGGTAGCTGGAGTGGAGAGCCATTAATGAAAACAACTGCCGATACTATCGTCTAGGAAACTTTTATACAGACATGGATATGACAGCTAAGAGAAAATTAGAAAACCGACAAACTACGTTTTTCAGGGTTCCTCCTCTAAAGAATCAATGCAAATGTAAGTTGTGAAATGATTGTGCAGGACTATAAAATGACTCAGTCATACCCCCTGTGTGCTATAAGAAACTTAGAAAACCCATAAACACATTTTATTTGTAGGGTTCATTCTCTACACACCTTCTGTACATGTCAGAGATTGTGTAGAACTGTAACATTGCGAGAGTCATACCTCCTGGGTGCTAGGGGGCGCTGTGACAGACTTCCTCCAGGGATGGTGACCTTAACCTCCTCCAGCCTCTCCTGTCTCCTTCTCTCCAGGTCGTAGCGCAGGTCACCGGGGTCGTGGATCACCTGCGGCTGTCTGGGGGCAGGCTATACAAAGAAACACACACACAAACACCCATCCAGAATCACACGCGCACGCACACACACAGACAGACACACACGCATACAAAGCCACACACACACACAAACACAAACAACACCGATTCACAAACACGCATTCACACACATGCAGTTAAACAATAATGTAAAAATGGATACACATATCCATCCATCCATGTAACCCTCCCTCCACCCCATCCATCCCTCCCTCCCTCCCTCTCTCCCTCCCTCCCTTCCTTCCTTCCTCCCTCCCTCCCTCCCTCCCTCCCTCCCAGCCAGTCTGTTACCTGAACGTGTCCCAGTCTGGAGAACAGAGGCTCCCTGTCTGTCATCAGGTTGTTTACGTTCATGTTGAAACGCCTACAGAGACAACAGAGACAGCTTTACATTTTTAATTCACATCATTAAAACAAACCGTCTACTCGACTGGGATTAAGCCACTCGGTTACTGTATTATTACATTTTTTAGGAGGAATGGCTGATAAAGCTGGTAAAAACACGTCCATTGCTGGCCTATTTAAAGTTACCAAAAATAACAATAGCCACGTTTCTACATGTAGCTCACCTACAGTGGGTGTAAGCTGTGGACACCAGGCTAATGAGTACCCTTATATGTTACAATGTTATAACATCTCAATATTGAGAAAAATATAAAAAAAAATATATATATAAAAAAGAATAATAATAAATATATATATATATATATATATATATACACACACATACATACCGCATAAATATTGTCTCATACAATCCCTCAAAACGAATCTCTCAATGCTTTGTCTACAGCTTCTTAAGAGTCCTACACCTGCGTGTGTCCAACTGCTTTTCCTTCTTTACATTATGAAGGTTGATGACATGACCTTATGACCTCATGACCTTTGCGGGCGTGTAGTCAGGTGTTTGGTTAAAGCTAACTATACCTGTTGAGAGTCATTCTCTCTTCTTCCTCTTCATCCTCCTCTTCCTCTTCGTCAGGTAACCCTCCTTCCTGGGGTCCTGAGAAACGTTGGTTCAACGTAATGCCGTTGCCATGGAAATAGCGATCTGTGAGATAAGTGGAAAAACATTTTCAAGGCTCTTACGTATATTTGGATAAAAATATTAAATGGAAATTTGTGATGAGAAAAACATACAGCAAATAGCTCTTTACAACCATTTTTTTTTTTAAATAGACTAGAGTATCTTTACATTTTTGATCATAACAGTAAGAACATTTTTATAATTTCTTATTTTTTTTAAAACAATCCTGACCTTTGACCTGGTGCACCAGCGTGATGATCTCTTGGGCGAAGGTCCCAGAGCGCGTGGCGTTCTCGCGGTACGTTCCAGAATGTTCCAGCACGGGCAGGAAGTCAAGCCGCTGCCGCCCCACGTTCACCAGGTCCAGAGAAAGCTGTCTGTCTGTGGAGTAGCAGAGCTGACTGCAGGACAGCAGGAGAGAGGGGTGAGATGGACACACAGACAGAGAGAGTAAAGACAGAGAATAAGGAGGGTTCATGTTTAGGGGTGATAGGAGGGTTACAGAGAGTAACAGAGGGGGGGGTTAAGGGGTAGAGAATGGGGGGGCAGTTTAGGGGTACAGAGAATAGGGGGGAGGGGTTACGGTTTAGGAGCATAGACAATAAGGGGGGGGCGGGGTGTAGCACCGACAAAGCCTAGCCGTTGCTAGGGTTCTTGGGCTACTAAAGAATGTGAGTGGACCTTTTACCTTTACCATCTTGACTTACCTTGACGATGAAGCTTTAAGAAGATAACAGCACCTAGCTAGCTACACTATATCTAAATATTTATGAATGCTTGTACAGACATCAAATGAACACCCATCAACCCAATCGAAGTTGTTGTTTTGTTTTTAATGGCGTTCTGCATCAGGAAGTGCTCGTGTAATTTCCTGGGCTACTGAAACTCATTGACGAGGTAAGGGAGGGTGAAAGTTCCCACTTCCTGTATCTTCGTCTTTCTCAGCATAACAACATCTGAAGGAGTCCTCATTGTGTTGTCAAGGTAACACAGGTGCCTCTCAGCGTCTCACACTCAGCTGGGAAAAAGATTTGTTGCAATCCTATTTTTTCCAGCGTCCTCTACAGAGGGCTGAAGGCGCTTTGGTCCGGGTTTTAACGGTTTTAACTTGTGGGTTCATGTTAGAACACTTCGTGTTCTGCTTCTCGCCACCGTTTGCGTTCTTGACCATCCACAGCCATTTGCTCAGATCCAAAATGGAGTCGCGAAGGCAGCCATCTTGGCTCTTGTGTCACGGTGCCACTCCTGAGTACCTGCTCTATCTTTGGTTTGTAAAAAGTAACTTCTTCTCTTGTTTGTCAGCCAATCTTGCACTGTATATGTCAAATCCACCCACACAAGGTTGCAATCATCTTATTTAGGTTGTTGATGTGCATTGGTGAGGCACAGTGCTCCTGTTATAGTAATGGAAGTTATGTGTGGTAGAGAAGGTTAGTTGCAGAATACTTCTTCTAGAGATCAAATTAATATTCTGATTTGGTCCAGAAAAAAAGGCTGGACATATTGGGAGATGTAGTATCATTGACTAGGACTTTCCTTGCTCAAAACTCCTCCTCATCTTCAATGAAATTGTCCTCCAGGTATTTCTGAACCTCTCTTGTTGGATCCCACAGTCCTGTGTGTGCGCTGTGTAAATATATCTTTGAATCCAGTTGAGAAACGCACCACGTTAACGGTCCAATCATTCGGTTTTTCTCCAGATAACAGTCTGGCCTTCCTCGACTGAGTTCCACGACCCCAGTTCTATCTTCTGACCAGCTACATCCACAGCCTGAGCCAGGGCAGGTGTCTAGCGCCATCCATTCCTCAGACATCACACAGCCTTCCACTGCTACAGAGCAGTCTTCTATACAGTGGGATAGATAGCAGTTGGTTTGGAATGTATCTTTCCTGTAGCAATGACAGGGTAGAAGAAGCCTGGGCTGTCGTTGCATGTCCAACACCTGGTTACAAAAACAAGCAACAACAACAAAACAATGATGGCTCTTCTCAAAACGGTCTTCACTGGACTGATTCCTGTACTCCCTGTAATCAAAATAATAGTCCAAGTCAGTCAGCCTAGTCCAAGTCAGAGTTTTCTTCAGATTGTCCGGATATTGGTTGCAGTACTGGAAGTATGGATCTTTGATGAAGACTACAGGGCATTTTCAAAATCCCTGGAATGAAAAATAAATCCCCGCGTTTTCTTAACATGCTCCAGATACTGTGATACACGGAGTTGGTTCGTTCTACTTTGTCCGGACGGAGGTGTCCTGTTCTGTTCCAGCTTCACAGATGGGTGCAAGTTCAGAGTTCATCAATAAATCACCCCAAAAACAGTAGGTAGGTGGTGTGCTAAGTTGATCTCTTGGGGGGGAAAAAAGGATTTCTTCTTTTGAATTCATACGAATATGGAGTATAAAATGTGAGGTATTCCATGGGCTAAAATTAACTGGGAGTTATTCAATTCCAGGCTGAATATGTGGTTTAAAGTCGGCTTTACAACCGAGCGTAGGAGCTACGCGTAAAGGACGGAATGCAATCCAGGTAGAAACCGTGTTAAAAGAGTTGTTCTTTTTCATTTTCATTTGAATATTTAATTTGAGATTTAAGCTGTTGGTGAAGGGAAAACTGAGAATGTACAGATGAGATTTCTCCTGGTTTGAATCTGGATTCAATTCAAGTGGATGAGAAAACAGGGTTTTCCTCGTCAGAAGTTTGAATCGGGATGAACTCATTTTTCACGCTGGATGAAGAAGGGAGATGGCCCATCTTCCCCGATTCCTTCCAGGTAAACAGAATAAACAGTGGACCGAGAACAAAAACTAATATTTCTTGAAATTGATTTCATAATGAGAGGGTTAAACGAAAATTGCCATTCGTTTGAGTTTCAAAGTCCCAAAGCTGGAGGCGGTGTTTAGGTGAGAGTATCCATAGTATACCAAAGAGGGTGGAAAAAAACTAAAAAACATGAGCTGACGTCTGGTCATTCAAATAGGGATTTCCCTACTAGAACCACAATTCCTTTAAAAACAGAATAAGTATTTGGTTGGGTTATGGGGCACTGAGAAAAAAACATCCATCTTGCCCACACAGAAATTGCAGACTTCTGGCTGAAAAAGCTGACAGGCAGTCTCAGTATTTGCTGACAATTCTTCTTTCATTTGCACTGGACAATCCTAGAAATTCAGTTTACTTAAACGATCTTAATGCTCTGATGACCTCACGTCCTGTTTTTTTCTGACACTCTGTGTGTGTGTGTGTGTGTGTGTGTGTGTGTGTGTGTGTGTGTGTGTGTGTGTGTGTGTGTGTGTGTGAGAGAATCTTCAATGCAAGATGCAATATTGGAACCATAAGAACACATTTGGAATTAGAATTCTGCATTTCTTCTGTTCGATAAAGCTATTTTCCTGTTGGTTGTTGATAGGGTCTGATCTTGGAACCAGAATGTGCTGCTTATTATTCAACAGGTTTTTTACCATCGGAGTCAAGACTCAACACGCTGTTACCTTCTTTGGACACATCCCTTGCTGGCGTGAATTGGACTGGTCTTGACCATCATGCCTTTCACATTAGGCTTTCAAAACCATCCATTTTCCTGACAGAACCTTTCAAATGTAGATAAATGACGGTTATGATGAACCATCCTTACATTCTTCGTCATCAGATTCACTCCTTAGAATCCAAACATACTTCTCTTCTACCTCTCCTCGTTGATTCATCCCTCTCTTCTTCTCTCCATCTTGAGCGTCAAACCTCCATCCTCGTCCACTGCGACCTCAGGTTAAAGAAGTGTGAACTTTCACCCTTGACCCCTCACAATGACGCGGCGACGGAGATACGTTACCTGATCTGTCCCGCTGGTCGGTTCATGTCCACTTTAATGGTCAGCCTGTCCTTCTCGGGCGCCATGGTTTCCGGCTGTTCGGCGTTCCAGCGAGCGGCGGCGGCGTGTCTTTGCCTGGGCGTCCCGGAGGCCGTCCGGAGGCCCTCTCTCTGAGGGGCTGGCCGTCTGTCTCCTCCCTCCAGGGATTCCCAGTGAGGAGGAGGGGGCTCCGCAGCGTCAACGCCCCACAGAGGGTGCTCATCTTTGGGGTCCAGATCCCAGTCTTCACCCCTGGGCGGGGTTCCCCCATAATCATCCTGGGGCCTCTGGTGCCCCTGCTGGGGGAAGTGATGAAACCGGCCCTGGTTTCTGCCCCTGGAGCCCGGGGCCATGTCCACCCTCCCTTTGTGCCCAGGGCTCCTGCTTCGCCCCCCAGGTGCGGTGGGGTTGTGTCGGCCTCTGAGGGGAGCCTCCATCCCCTCTGGGCCGGGGTTGCCCATGTCGGTGCCAGCCTGTCTCCCTTGCCTCATAGGAGGAGGGCTCCGTCTGACGCTGTGCTCTCCCAAAGGCGCCTCTCGCTCTCTCCTGCCGTCTCCCGGCTCTCCCGCCAAACGGCCGAGGTCTCTCCGGGCGTCGAAGGCCGGGCGACCCCTGACCCCCCCCATCTCCTCCTCCTGGGCCTCCCAGACCTTTGACCTCGCCTTGCCCAACCGCTCCTGGGAGGAGGAGCCTCCGTGGTGGCGGCGGCGCTCCGCGCTGCGTTCCCGCCCGGCCCCGTGCTCTCTCAGGTCCTCAAACGGGCCTGTCCGCGGTGGCGGTAACGGCCACTCTGCCGGTGGTCCGCTGGCCATGCCATGGTCATGCTCCACTATCAGGGTTCCTCCCGGGGCCCGCCCGTCCCCGAGTGGCGGGGCCCTGTCCCCCCCTCCAAACCCGGCCCCTGGGGTTCTCTTTTCCAAGGAGCCACGGCGGCCTGGGATTCGCTCCTCCACCCCGCCGTACCTGTGTCGACATAAGAGCAGTTGGTTTCAACAGCGTGACAGGGAGAGACTGGGAATCATGTCCATCACTTGAATGCTCAAACTAATAACCATCCTAAAAGTCTTGGTTTATTCAAAACAGTCTCTCTCTAATTATATATTTCTAGAGGTTGATTAAAAAAACCCTATACTGACACGCAGAAGGTACTAGATTACAAAATGGATGACATTACTATAGAAACAAAACAAAAAAAAATGAGCAAGAAAAAAAAAATGTATCATTGATTTAACAAGTGTTATGACAGGAATACAGATGGACATGCACTAGCTTTAACTTCTGCAGAAACAGCAACACCTCCTTAACACTGTTAGAATCACGAGACACTGATCCTCCGAAGGACAAAGTGGGCAGGTACGGTTTCAGATGTCTTCCTTTTCGACCTTTGAACCTGAAAGTGGCCAAAATGGGCCTGCGCGCATTGCTCAAATTTACCCACGATGCTCCACTTCTTCCATTTCCTCCCTGAGTCTGTCCGGAAAGGGACCTCTCTCCCGCTGAGGATGAGGATGATGAGTATGATGATGATGGTTTTCCCTGGGGTTCTCTTGACTTCCACATCCCATCTCCCCCCCTCCCCTGCCCCTCCTCCGATCATGAGGCACCTCTCTGGGGCTTCGATCCCTGGACCTCCCCTCTTCTCTCCTCCAGCCACCACCTGGAGGCACTCCTTGCTGCTGTGACCCCACAGACGGGAGCTTTTCCCTGGGCAGCCTCTGCGGGGAACGAGGAGGCTCCCCAAACCTCTCCCGCTGGTCTTCTCCTCCATATCTCGGCAAGTCTTCTCTGAAACCTCCTCTTCCTCTTCCTCGTCCTCCTCGTCCACGGTTACGCCCGCGGAGCTCATGCTCCGGCGACAGCCACCGGCGGTCCGCGACCCCGGGCGGTGGGGAGGGCGTCCTGCGTCGGAGCTCTTCCAGCGGGGCGCGCCGATGGCGGTGGGGGTCCGGTGGGGACCCGGAGGGTCGTTTCCGTCCGGCTGGGCCACCCTCGTTCGTAAAACGAGCCCACTCTTTTTCCGCGTCTTCTTTGGGACGAAAGGCGTGGTGGTTGTCAAACGGCGGCCGGATCCGGTGGGGGTGGAAGTCCGGCCCGACCGACGTAAAGTTCCGAGACGGACCCCTGCCGCCGCCGCCTCTCCTGTTGTCATGCCAACTGGGGCTTATTCTGCAAAGTGGGACAGCATTCATGGGAGCGTCAGACAAGGTGGCCTGTTTTCATTTGCAAATCTAGAACCGTTCCGAAAAACATTCTTAATTCACAGGATGTGAAACGATGATGATAACAATACAAGATTTAGAGAATGTATTTACCTGTGGCGAGGTGATCGTGACCTTGGTCTTGACATTTAGTCCACCTTCAAGAAAAAGAGAATAATTACTGATTGAATACATTGTTTTAAGTTTACATGACACTACATTTGCCTAAAGAATTCATCCAAACGCCATATGTAAATATTACATTCAACAAAAGGAGACGAAAATAACAACACAAATAAGCATTCGCTAGGTAAAAACCTGCATCCGTGGCACATTTACCCAAGTAGCAGCCTTCCCAGTGCCGAGGTTTAGCATATAACATATATCTTAAGTTGTACCACAAGGCTTCATATGTAGCGTGGATTCACTGTAGATTAATCAACGTTCAAAATCAAAGCATGCGACCCCAAGTTACGCTACAGATTAGATTACGTGAATAAGACATACCTGCACAGAACATATAGGGAACAAATTGCTATCATTCCACGCACCTTAGTACGTTACCTTAGCCCAAGTTCTCTCTAAGCGGTTGTACTTCGTGGATAAAAACACAAAAACACCAGCCACTCACACAATAACACAATGAACGTGATAGCTAGCTAACTAGAAACATCATTTTTTTTAATAAATATTGCAAATTATTGTTATGACTGTAGTTGTCTTCTCTTTGTTTTGGTTTTTCACATAGCTTTGCTCCTGGTAACTTCCTCGCGCTGGCACCGGAAGTATTTTGAGATGGTCGCAAAATTGTTCTAACTTTAAAACATCGCCACCTAGAGAGTACAATGCATATTTGTTGTAAATTTTGTGGATGTCAAGAATTTTAAATACTTTTTCAAGTCTGAAAACTTCCAGTTCTTTACTGACATACCCACGGAGCCAATAAAGCGAGGCCGGTGGTAGCTATGGGCTCAGCTCATCCAAACGTGGGTCTTGCCGACCCAATTATCAAAAGTTAAGATTTATTTTTTTATCATAAAATGTTTTATATTATGAAGATAGGATATATCGTCTGAAGTTTTATTTTCAGAATTAATTGTGACAATATAAAGCAACATAAAGCCTGTTTTCGTGTGGGGAATTTCCTATAGGCTATTTCATTTATATTATACATAATAATAGATAGATAGATAGATAGATAGATAGATAGATAGATAGATAGATAGATAGATAGATAGATAGATAGATAGATAGATAGATAGATAGATAGATAGATAGATAGATAGATAGATAGATAGATAGATAGATAGATAGATAGATAGATAGATAGATAGTCATACACGACAGTAACCTGTTTCATGTGGCGTATTTTTCATAAATTATATCCTTCATAACAATCTATAGCCTGTTTTATGTGGGGAACTTTCTTAAATTATAATATACAGAACTCTATTACTCTAAATCAAATTGAAATAATGAACCACACAGATAGAGCTTGATGTACGTTTTATTAAGTGTTTTGTTTTTCTTCTTCAGCATTTTTCCATGCACCACATCTACAATGATATAATTCCACCAAGCTGCAGTGAGTGACATAGACTTTAGTGACATGGTGATAAACATCATGGCTGGCCTTTAATGTTGATTCCATATACAGGTCCCTGAAGGACAGAGACACCTTTAACAGGAATATTGACAGTAATATTAACAGTATCTATACGGAAAATTAGACCAACTATTTACTGAATATGCATGGGGATAGTGACAGAACGGGGATGCTAATACAGATATGGCAACCCTGTCATCATACCGAACACTACCATGAATCGGTAGAAAAAAAGTAGTTTGAAGATCCACCAAACATATTGTACAATTCCCTCGTCTAACATTACATATGCACTGCCAGCAGGAGGAGGAGTCACGCGTCATGCTGTGCTGCTGCATGCACACCGTGAGAGCCAAGCAAATGTACGGGTGCCACGCAGCAAGAAAAAATAAATAAAAAGAAATTTGAGACAGAGAGAGAGTGACTGAGTGTGTCTTTAGTTGAGTTGAGTTGGACCGTTAGAAAGAGATCGCTGTTTATTTGAAGGCCTCGGAGGTGATGAGGATCTGGTAGGCTACTATTTAGCGATGGTTGTTATTATTTAATTAGGCTACATCAGTCTTTGACTAGTCAGTCAATACGGTCAAGCCAATCGGGTAAGGTCAATCTGCATTGGCAGAGCGTAGTAATACCAGTAACCCAGGACAGTTCCCAACCAAATAACCCTTACTATTCATCCTTGTCAGTACCTATGCATTGTTAAGTGGTTAGTTTTAGCTTTTATTCTTTGTTCATCAACCGTCAGACAGATCCAGACGCACTCGTAGTTGCGACCATCACAGGTGATATAGACTCGCCATGAATGTGGGTCAGCACGTCTAATATCATCATTCCTTTAGACAGGTTAGGCCTACATGAATGCCGCCTCTGTGTTTTTAAGAGTTCAAGAAGACAAAGTACTCCGGTTAGGTTAGGCTCGCCCTCAGCCTGTTAAGTAAAACGCGGATTTAGGAAATAAAAAAGGGTACGATCTTTAGTAGTGAGCAACGGCTAAGTGCCCACTAAACTATACAACGAGCGCCATTTACAGTGAGTCCATTACATTGATACACACACCACATCATCTACCGTTATACAATGTTTTCCTGCAAATTAAACTACAGGACAACCAACAACTTCAATTAATTCATTTACAAGTTTTTCTTTTTTTTTCTTTTCACAAAGGCTGGCGCATCCCGCCTGGCCCTTGCAAGCCACTACGGAAGCTAAGAACAGCTGTGAAAATTAAGCTCATTAACTTTTTGAACTCCATGTCGATAGCGCGATTATAGAGTAGGCTATTATGGGCTTGTGAGGATATCCAGAGCGGAGCGAAAGCATGGCAACAGCAGCCTGGGAAAGTCTGAGGTCTACACGTTAGATGTTAAGTGATCGAGTGTAGTTTGGCTCGACCAGCGTTTTAATCGATGACGTCAACAACGAACAGCAGGCCTGTGATGTCGTGCACCATAGAGTTAGAAAGGCAGAGTGCGCTCGTTTCTTATCAACACAATAGCTCAGAGCTTTTCACACAAGGAAGCGGCAATTTTAAGGTAAAAATGTAGAGTTAATTTCACATGGGCAACTTAATATTGCCACACAGGTAAAATGCCAGAAAGCCCTACATCTCGCAATACGTTGACTTATAAATGGCGCTGCCCAAACCTCTACAGGATTCAGTCTAGGTTTTCGAACTATGCTTGGAACGCAACCAGTAGTACTAAATCGGCAACAAGTTATGTCTTGAAAGAAAAGGTGCGTTTGATTTATCTCGCCAGGCACTTGTCAGCCTTTAACGCTGAAGCATGTGTAGTGCAATGAGGATAAATCGAGCGTTCCTCGTGGCGATGTCCTGGTCTGGCAGTCATGGCAGACACAGAGAGATAAGCATCCAGAGTCCCACAGTATTACTCTAAAGACATCCATCTATGAGCCTCCAGAACAGCCCAGCCTAACCCCTAAGGAAAGATACAGAATTTACAAGAGACATTGTCCCTATTGAAGATGCTACGAGGTTCACACACACACACACACACACACACATACCGGACACACAACCGGGTCATCTGGATTCTAGTGGATCGATCGTTATTATATTTGCAGAGAGGACAAGATGTTGAAAGCTCTGTTAGTGTATATACAGTCACCTACCAATAAGGGCTTAACCGTTCAAAGGAGTGTATGTGCGTGTGTGTGTGTGTGTGTGTGTGTGTGTGCACCACAGGGAATCCAGCAGGTTTGTTTAGCAATACAATTGACGATGAAGCAGATATTCATGTCCACCAGTCGCGGCTGTAGGTGGTGCAAAAGAGGAGGGTCTCTCCTCCTCATCCTCCTCCTTCTTCTCCTCCCCCTCTTCTACCCGGTGGGGTGGAGGGGTGGAGAGAGGGAGCTGAGGGTGTGTGGAGGGAGGGCGGAGGGACAGAGAGGGGGATGATGTTGTTCTCTCTTTCCTGTGTCTCCTGGCTCCAGACTGCTCCAACGAGCTCCCACCAGCTCCAACCAGCTCTAAGGAAGAACAAAGTCATTCAAATTATCAGGGAACACCAGTGTATCCAGTATCGTGTGTGTGTGTGTGTGTGTGTGTGTGTGTGTGTGTCTACCTGGCTACTGGATGTCCAGTTTGGCCGTGCCGCTGGCCAGGCCGTGGAGGAAGTGGGAGGAGGCAGAGGAGGAGGTGGAGGAGGAGGAGGCGGCGGCGGCGGCGGCCGTGTAGGCTTGGAGGAGCAGGTTCTTGTTGAGTTCCCCCGCCGTTCCACTGCCCACCCCCTGCAGCTTAGGGTAGGGGGGCGTGTCCGCACCCTGCTCCAGGCCACGCCCCAGGAAGTGCTCCAGCGTGGGGTTTAACCCCTCGCTGACTGGAGAGAAGTCCTGCCCGCTGCACTGGTCATCTCTGGACACTGGGCTGCAGACGGGAAGAGAGGGAAGGAGAAAGAGAGGAGAGAGGGAAGGAGAAGGAAGAAGAGGGAGAGAGAAGGAGAGGGAAATAGAAAGATAAGGAGATCAAATGAGGGAGAGGACAGAAATGAATAGAGATAGAGGACCAACAGGAGAGAGAAAAAGAAAGGATGAAAAGAGAGGAGAGGGAGGAGAGAAGAAAGGGGAGATAGAACAGAGTAAAAAGAGAAGCAACCGAACCAGAGGAAATGATGGGGGGAAGAGAGGAGGGAGAGAGGAAAGGAGGCATGAGAGATATATGTAAAAAGATTGAGGCACATAAAGAAAGGAGGGAGAGAAAAAAGAGAGGAAGAGAGGGAGGAAGAAAGGCATGAGACTGCAGCAGAGATGGAGCATGGTGTGCTATTAGATTAGAGTCCATTAGATGCTATGTTGTCCGGACAGCAGGCTAAAACTGAAACTGTAACTGAGTGCAAACTGAATTAGCACTGACTACCACTGTAAAACGACCCAGCAATTATGAGTCCAAAATACACACAACCATAACAACGAGAGTGAAATATAGAGTTATATATTATATAATATAATATATACTACATATAAATGTATATATTATTTTGAAGGCAGATACTGGACAGTGGAAGAGGATAGAAGAGAGAAATATGTAACACAAAGACTTTGACATACAGTACAATCTATGATCAAAAAGGTCACAAGTTGAAATCCCGCCTGGGAACACTACCACTCTCCTGTGCCCTTGAGCAAGGCACCTAACCCTAAGTCACTCCAGGGGGACTATCTATAAACTCACTGTGAGTGACTTTGGGTAGAAGTGTCTGCTAAATGACAAATTGGATCTTCACGTCAGCCTGCATTATGAAGGACTACACCACACACACACACACACAGACACACACATAGTACACAGACACACACACACACACACACACACACACACACACACATAGTACACACATAGTACACACATAGTACACACACGAATAATACATGTGTGAGAGATGGCAAGAGAGAGATGCAGAGCTACGGAGAAAGAGACAGGTAGACAGGTGAGTCCCACCTGACGTCCATTGACTGTACCCCGTCAGACATCTCGTCTCCACAGCTCTTGGTCTCCAGGGGTCCCAGGGAGATGGTGGAGGGGTCCGCCGGGGGGGGGGGCGGGGGCCGTCACGTCCTCAGACACACCCTCACCTGTCTGGTCCCCACCCTCAGGCACACCTTCACCTGTCTGATCCCCGCCCTCAGGCACACCTGCTGAGAAGAGCAGAGAGGGGAATAGAACAGAATAGAATAGAATAGAAGAGATTAGAACGAGAATAGAACAGAATAAAATTAAATAGATAAGAACAAAATAGAACAGAGGAACATGGAAGAAGAAATTAGAACCATAACAAACAGAATAAAATAGAAGAGATTAGATCCAGAATAGGACAGAATAAAATAAAATAGATAAGAATCAGAATAGAACAGAGGAACATGGAAGAAGAAATTAGAACCATAACAAACAGAATAAAATAGAAGAGATTAGATCCAGAATAGGACAGAATAAAATAAAATAGATAAGAACCAGAATAGAACAGAGGAACATGGAAGAAGAAATTAGAACCATAACAAACAGAATAAAATAGAAGAGATTAGATCCAGAATAGGAAAGCATAAAATAAAATAGATAAGAACCAGAATAGAACAGAGGAACATGGAAGGAGAGATAGTCACCACATGGGGGCGCTGTGTGTTCTGCTTCTAGCCCTGCTGCTGAGTCACACTGCAGATCAGCTGTGCGTGCGTGCGTGCGTGCGTGCGTGCGTGCGTGCGTGCGTGCGTGTGTGTGTGTGTGTATGGGTCAGAAAGATATAGAGCAAAAGATGATGTCAGAGAGAGAAAGGGCGAGAGAGAGAAAAAGAGGGATTGGCAGAGTCCATTCCTGAAGCACAGACAGAAAGAGAGAGAGAGAGAGAGAGAGAGAGAGAGAGAGAGAGAGAGAGAGAGAGAGAGAGAGAGAGACATAGAGTCTGTACATGAGCCAGAGAGAGAGAGAGGTAGAGAGACATAGAGTCTGTACCTGAGCCAGAGACAGAGAGAGAGAGAGAGGTAGAGAGACATAGAGTCTGTACCTGAGGCAGAGACAGAGAGAGAGAGAGAGAGAGAGAGAGAGAGGTAGAGAGACATATAGTCTGTACCTGAGGCAGAGAGAGAGAGAGGTAGAGAGACATAGAGTCTGTACCTGAGGCAGAGACAGAGAAAGAGAGAGAGAAGTAGAGAGACATATAGTCTGTACCTGAGGCAGAGAGAGAGAGAGGTAGAGAGACATAGAGTCTGTACCTGAGGCAGAGACAGAGAAAGAGAGAGAGAGGTAGAGAGACATAGAGTCTGTACCTGAGGCAGAGAGAGAGAGAGAGAGAGAGAGAGAGAGAGAGAGAGAGACATAGAGTCTGTACCTGAGGCAGAGAGAGAGAGAGAGGTAGAGAGAGGTAGAGAGACATAGAGTCTTTACCTGAGGCAGAGAGAGAGAGAGGTGGAGAGACATAGAGTCTGTAGCTGAGACAGAGAGAGAGAGAGAGGTAGAGAGACATAGAGACTGTACCTGAGGCAGAGAGAGAGAGAGAGGTAGAGAGACATAGAGTCTGTACCTGAGGTGAGGGTGTCTGCTTCACTCTTCCTCGTTCTCTTCATAATCTCCTCGATTCTCTGTGAGGTCAGAACAACAGTCACA
This sequence comes from Aplochiton taeniatus, assembly GCA_017639675.1. Taxonomy (NCBI): domain Eukaryota; kingdom Metazoa; phylum Chordata; class Actinopteri; order Galaxiiformes; family Galaxiidae; genus Aplochiton; species Aplochiton taeniatus. The sequence continues at coordinate 2,005,658 of CM030186.1, read as the reverse complement.
GAAACTCAGCATGTGTGTGTCTGTGTGTGTGTGTGTGTGTGTGTGTTAACACCTTCTTCCTCTGCAGTCTCTCCTGCTCCTCCTGTATGTGCTGTAGCTCTGTGTGTGTGTGTGTGTGTGTGTGTGTGTGTGTGTGTGCGCGCACCTTCTTCCTCTGCAGTCTCTCCTGCTCCTCCTGTATGTGCTGTAGCTCTCTCTCCTGGTGCTTCCGCTCGGCCTCTCTCTGAGCACGCAGGAAAGCCTCTTCTCTCTGCGCACACACACACGCACACACACACACACACACACACACACACACACACACACAGAGAGACGTACACACACCCACATACACACAGAAAGAGAGAGAGATGTACACACACACACACACACACACACACAAAACGTTGTGTCATTACGATTATGATACAGATGTCCTCTTCCTCATTACTATCTCCACCAAAACGATGAACTTTGACCCCGTGAACCCTGACCTCTCGGTCCAGCTGGTCCTGCATGTCCTTCCAGCGTTGCTCCTTCTGCCGTTTCTCCTCCTCCTCCTTGCTCCTCCTCTCCTCCTCCCGTCTCAGTCGGTCCTCCTCAGCCTGCAGGGCCGCTCGCACCTGCTGCTCCCTCGCCTCCTCCGCCCTCCTCTGCTCCTCCTCCAACCTCAGCCTGGGGGGTAAGGGAGTAGGGGGGGGGGGGGGGGGGGGGGGGGGGGGAGAGAGGGAGTAACAGGGAGAGACGGAGAGCAAAGGAGGAGTGAGGGAGAGGAGATCAGAGATAAGATTAGAATGACTCTACATGACCGAGATTGAGACTTTCACACACACACGAGATTGACACACACACACACAAACACAAACACACATACACACACACACACACATTCAAAGAAGACACGCAGTTACAGTTCAAACACAGACACACACGTTTATAGATATCAACAGGAGCAGCTCAAAGAAACACACACACACACACACCTCTCGTTCTCCAGTCTCTGTCTCTCCTCCTGTTCTTTTTGGACGCGAGCCAGGCGCCGTCTCTCTGCCAGCAGTCTAGACGCCTCCTCTGCGTCTGTGGTTCCTCCCACACTCCGACCAGTAGGGGTGCTAGGGGACTCTAGGGAGGGTGGAGTTAGAAGAGACCCTTAGTTATTAATAGTTATAATAGTTCCTCCTACACTCTAGGGAGGGTGGAGTTAGAAAAAAACCTTAGTTATTAATAGTTATAATAGTTCCTCCTACACTCTAGGGAGGGTGGAGTTAGAAAAAAACCTTAGTTATTAATAGTTATAATAGTTCCTTCTACACTCCGACCAGTAGGGGTGCTAGGGGACTCTAGGGAGGGTGGAGTTAGTGAGGACCCTTAGTTATTAATAGTTATAATAGTTCCTCCTACACTCCGACCAGTAGGGGTGCTAGGGTACTCTAGGGAGGGTGGAGTTAGTGAGGACCCTTAGTTATTAATAGTTATAATAGTTCCTCCTACACTCCGACCAGTAGGGGTGCTAGGGGACTGGGGAGGGGGGAGTTAGAAAAGACCCTTAGTTATTAATAGTTATAATAGTTCCTCCTACACTCCGACCAGTAGGGGTGCTAGGGGACTGGGGAGGGGGGAGTTAGTGAGGACTAGTTATAAACACATACTGTATAGTTCTTCTAGGGTTCGTACATACTAAACATATAGTATATATATATATATATGTGTGTATATATACATGTGTTAATGTACAGATGTGTAGTATATATATTATACTGTATCTATATATAGGCTGACAGACAAACAGACAGACAGACAGACAGACAGACAGACAGACAGACAGACAGACAGACAGACAGACAGACAGACAGACAGACAGACAGACAGACAGACAGACAGAGTCAGTCTGAGGTTAAAGTCATAAAGGAGACACAGTTCTCTCTCTCTCATGGTTCACATTACATCCAGCATTACATAAACTCTGACCTCTATTACTCACTCTCCCTCTCTATCTCTCTGTCTCTCAGCCCCTCTGTGTCTGTTGTTGACCTCTCCATTT
>CM030186.1:1993638-1996138 GCA_017639675.1 Aplochiton taeniatus | reverse complement strand
TAACACAACACAGCCCAACATTCACACACACATCTACGCTGTGTAGACTATGTGCCATTACTGAACTATTAACCAGTCCAATAGCATCAGAATTGTTTAGATCTAAAGAAACACTGCGCAGGGCAGACAGTGTTTTACACATATCATATTAACAGCTTTTAACAATGACACACATTATGACATCATGACATCCGACTGACACACACACACACACACACACACACACACATACACACAGTCTCTCTCAATCTGATCATCTTAAAGACAAAACCCCCCTTTCTCTCCCCCCCTGCATTGCAGTCTCCACACCCTGTTTTCCTCCCTTGTTCACCCCTCTCCTCTCCTCTCCTCTCCTCTCCTCTCCTCTCCTCTCCTCTCCTCTCCTCTCCTCTCCTCTCCTCTCCTCTCCTCTCCTCTCCTCTCCTCTCCTCTCCTCTGCTCTCCTCTCCTCTCCTCTCCTCTCCTCTCCCCATCTATTCTCTTTTTTCTCCCTTCTCCTTTCCATCCACTCTTTTTTTCCTCCATCGTATCCCGTCCCCCTTTCTCTCCGTCTCCTCTCCTCTCCTGCCTCCATCCCCCTCTTCCGGCGTGCTCTGTCCCCTTCTCATTTCCCTTCACCTTGGGTCGTCGTTGGTGATAGGGTTAAGGTTAGGGTGATAATAATCCGCTGTGTGTTGTTACAGCCGGTCTACCTTCACCAAGCACTGTCACTTCTCTCCTTCTGCTGTGCTCTCTCTCTCTCTCTCTCTCTCTCTCCTGCACCCTCCCTCCTCTCTCTCTCTCTCTCTCTCTCTCTCTCTCTCTCTCTCTCTCTCTCTCTTACTCACTTCCTCCTTCCTCCCTTCCTCTCTCTGTCTTCTCTGGTTTCTCCTCCAAACCTTAGAGGCGCCAGTCTGACACCCCCCCCCCACCCCAACCTGCCTGTGGCTGACCCTTAGACCCCTTACTCCTCCCTCTCCTCCCTCTCTCCATCCTTTATCTGCCTTCTTCCTTTTTCTTCCCTCTTTCGCCTCACCCTCAACCCTCCTCTCCCTCCTTGCTGCTTCCGCCCTTCTTTCTTCTAACCCAGAGCAGCTCTTCTTTCTCCCCTTCGACTCCTGTCTTCTGCAGCCACCCCTCCATCCCTCCATCCATCCCACCATCCATCTCTCCATCCATCCTTCCATCCATCGCTCCATTCCTTTTAGTTTACCCTTCTACTCCCTTCTTAAGATGCATCGTGTTGGGCTTCTGTCATAAACATACCCCCCCCCCCCCCCTTCTGTCATAAACATACCCCCCCCCCCCCCCTTCTGTCATAAACATACCCCCCCTCCTCTCGTTAAGGTCTCCAGTGATCCCCCCTTTCCTCCCTCCCTTACTCCCCCTTGTTTGTACTCACCCTCCTCCCCGTCGGGCGGTCCTCCCCAGGTCCATCGTTTGGGCCTGTTCTCCAAGCCGTCCCTCCCCTCCCCTCCTCCTCCTCCTCCTCCTCCTCCTCCTCCTCCTCCTCCTCCTCCTCCTCGTCTCTCCGCGCCTCCTGTTCTCCGTCGGACCAGGGCCTCCAGTCGCTCCTGCTCGTTGCGTTCCATCACGGGAAAGAAAAGACACTCTCTCACCGAACCGTCGCTACGGCGACGGCTGCCCGGCGACGCGCTCGACAACGGAGGCAGATGCTGCGCCATGGTTACCGCAGCAAGAAAAATATCAGCCCCCCCGCCTGCTGCCTCGCCCTCCTGAAAACAGCTCCTCTGTCCTCCTCGGATGTCAAGCACAGTCGTTCAGGCGTTCCTTCACTCTCTCTCTCGCTCTCACTGTGGTCCTCACGTTGATAAATAAAACAGGGCCTCTGCTCTTCTCCTCTCTCTCTAGCTCTTGTTCTATCCAGGTAGCTCTGATTCTCTCTCTCTCTCTGTGCCTTTCTGATTCGCCCCTCTCTTTATTTCCCCCCTCCCTCTCTCTCTCTCTCTCTCTCTCTCTCTCTATCTCTCTCTCTCTCTCTCTCTCTCTCTCTCTCTCTCTCTGATGACCGAGTCTATTTCAGAGAGCACTTAGCCCGACGGGAGGACAGCACGTAACTCCTCCCATCCCCCCGTAGACCACACACACACACACACACACACACACACACACACACACACACACACAGACCATAGCAGACACCTTGTGGCTGGAATACTGAAACAGGTTGCATTGTTACATCTCAGCTGCTATTTTTTCTATCTCTCTATCCATCTTTCTTCTCTCTCTCCATCCATCTTTCTTCCTCTCCTCCGCACCTTTCCCCTCCCTCTCTCTTTTCCCTTCATCCCTTGCGTGTTTGGTCTCTGACAGTATTTCTCATTTAACCCCTGACGGTCTAGTGTTGATTTAAAACTCCGTTTTTCCCCCCTTGTATGCTATTGTCTCTCTTTTTCTCCCGGTTTCAGCGCCACACCTAAGCACACACAGTCTCTACTCTTTATCTCACAACTCAATTGATCTATTAGAAAAATACAATCTTTGGTAGAGAATGCTGATT
>CM030186.1:1978638-1988638 GCA_017639675.1 Aplochiton taeniatus | reverse complement strand
ATTTCATACAACCTGTGCGATGTATGACCAAGGATTTCAAGATTAGAAAACAGACGCTAGTGGTGACTCTGAGGTTGCCAGTAAACCTCGACTCATTAGCACTCTCTAGTGGCCTTGACAAGTCGTTACGTTTTCATCCGACGTTATCGGTGTGTGTGTGTGTAGGATGGGGTTTGGATGGGCAACTTTTAATACATGACCAAGCATTAAAGGTGTAATGATATTGGTTTACTGAACGCTACATGCCTGGTTGGACTCTTCACTCAAACAAACATGAAAACTGACCAACTTGGGGCTTAGTTAATAAACTCTAATAAATAGAGCAAGCACTGACTAGCCATACTTGGCAGTGGTGTCTAAACTACTTTACTCCGACTAATCCTGCTTGATTCCATAGAGGGCAGCTGAATAATGTGCTGAGTAATTATTTTATTTTTTAAATCTTAGAATTAAAGATTGGAGAAAAACATCCCTACAGCATACGAAATCCACATTAGGCCTTGATATGGAATGATGTGAATGAGTGAACTCTGGGTAAAATATAACAGCGTAAACAGCATGTCAAAAACATCATCCCAAAGTGGAAGGAGTTAAAGTTCTTTATTGAAAATTCCTAAACTCTTGTCTTCAGACACGATGGTACATCAATTAGTTAGTAGAAGTACAAATGAAGACAGCAAGTACTCACTGATGCAGAGGAGACACAGAGGAAAGCCGCGATTGGCTAAGGAGAACAGTTTCAGTTCAATTCTCTTCACTCAGATACAAACGCTAGCAAGGGAAGGAGAGTCTGCTTTGATATTTCAAACACGTTTCTAAAAATCAATATTTTTTGCTCTCTGGCTTTAATATCCTGTGTGTCTCAACTACAAAAGCAAGTAAATCGAAACAAAAACATAAATGACAAAGACCAGGGGAAAATAACATAAAAAATACAGAGCCGTTTGGAATTGTGACGTGAAGGGAATTGCATTTAACCCCTTCATTTGGCCATTAAATCTTTTTTAACCAATATAACAGCGTGAAAATTGTCATTGGAAATCAGAACGATGCAAAAACAACTTTTGAAAATGGACTTTACAAAAAAGCATCTTCAAAGGCTAGTTTTACCATGATCAACCAAATCTCTCTGGTCCAACCCGTTCAACAAATTATAAACAATGAATGTGTGAGTTCTTGATTTTAAAAACAGACTGCAAGACAAAACATAAAATGGTTGATCTCTTTGTTTTTATTTTTTTTTTTGCGAATCCAGAGATTCTGTACTTATATGTAACTAAGTCCACTTAGTGTGTAAGAGATATAAATACATATTTAAAAAAAAAAAAAAAAAAAAAAAAAGATAACACTAAATATGGTGGTTGATGGTGAGATGTGTCTGCAGTCGTGGTACCAGGCAGCAGGTGTTTGTCTCTGGAACCTGGTGAGTGTTTGTTTCAAGGGCACCAGGAGAGAGAGGGGGACTCGGGTAGTGGACCTGCGAACGTCTTTTGGTGGTATGAGCAGAAGAAGGAGATTGTCCCCAGTCTCCCTTCTGGTGGTGGTGGGTCCTCAGATCTGGACAAAAAGGGCGGAGAAGACATTTAGCTACAACAGCGTCAGACGCATAACTCTGGTTGGCTACAACAGCGTCAGACGCACAACTCTGGTTGGCTACAACAGCGTCAGACGCACAACTCTGGTTAGCACTAACACATCACCACATTTTAGTGCATCTCTAGGTTCACTAAGTTAACTTTTGTTTATAACAGCATTTCAATAAAAACCTAAACTAACCTTGTCTGAAAATAGTGGACCACAAAATAAGCAATTACAAAAATCTATTATTATTGATTAAAAAGGTATTTTAAGAATTGTATCTACTTGTTAAATTCCTCTTAAAAGGTACTTCTAGAAGATGGTAATAGTTTTATTTGACCTATGCCTGGTTGATAAACCGTCAGCCTTGAGATAAGTCCTGACTTGGAAACTGCTGACGTAATAAACCGGACAGAAGCAAAAGGTTATGCTCGCCATATCAGGTTTCCCTGGAAACCAAATATGAACCGCTGTGCGTCTCATCGCCATAGGAACGACCAATGGACGGGAGCGCTTACGTCGTCAATGTCCTCGTCATCGTCGCCGATGTCATCAAACTGAATCTCGTCATCGTCGCCAGGGCCAAAGGTGTCCGTCTCGTTGATTTTAGCTGCACGAGGGAGAGGAGACAGGATAAGACAATAACAATACAAAATTTGTTTGCATCATTCTGTTGTCAGGTGCTGAGGGTGTCTGACTCCACAATGGCAGTGTGGCAAAAATCTCTGTCCGTGAGATACAAATGTATTCATATTTTTTTGTCTAAAACTAAAGTTTGCCCGCTAAGCTCCGTCCCCACCAAACACTTTCAGTGCCCTCGTGTAACGCGCTGAATCGACCTGAACTGAAGTTTGGGTTTGGGCTAAAGGACCCACCAGTCTTAACGCTTGGTTACTGAAAGGCACTGCAGGGAAAGTTTACTAGCTAGCCCACGGTCATAAACAGAACATTTCTGGTTGAACGTGCAGACTGTGTGTGTGTGTGTGTGTGTGTGTGTGTGTGTGTGTGTGTGTGTGTCCACACCGTGTTCTGGAAGCTCTCCATAGGCCTTGAGACTTCGAGCCTCATCTGCGTTGTACTTCAAGATGACGTCAGCTTTGTTGTCCTGGACGACAGACGGGGAGCAAAAACACACACACGTCATTTAAAGTTTGGGGAGATGGGCTGAAAGAGGGAGTGATCCAATTCGATAGGTTATTAAAATGAAACAGGATCTCATGACGATTGATTGGAGTGGACACTGAAAAGGTTTTTCAACGTGAGCGGATGTTTGTGTTAGTCCAACAACAGATGAATAGGCTGGGTTTTCACCAGACACTCACAGTACCATATCAATAAAATGACTAATCCACACACACACACACACACACACACACACACACACACACACACACACACGAGGGAGAGAGAGAAAAAAAACACAAACCTGGTAATCTCTCAAGCCCACCAGAATGATGTCTGATGTGTTAATCCAAACCTAGAAATAAATAAGTAAACTTGTCAGTGGTTGTCTAAGAAGTCATCACTTGTTTTCTGGTTGTTTTACAATGAAAAGCAACTTACAAATAAAACGAATTATTCATTACTACGACAAACACATTATTAATTAACCAAGATTGCGTGTTTCTTCCACCAAAGAGAAAATGGAACTCTCTGTGAGATATCATAGGTGTTTAAGGTCACATGGAGGATGCCACTACTTTCAACAAGCTGAGAATGGGGTCTCAATCGGTTTGTTTTTAGGTAACGTCAACACTATAATTACCTGTACAAAGCAAGCATGCCCTGATAAATGTTTCCTTCAGCCCGCGACAAAGTTAAAGCTCTGATCTAGAATCACCGTGTCTGGATCCACTACACTGGATTAGATCTAGAGAAGCTAGAGTTTCTGAATAACTCCTATTGGCCCGGACGAGCTTAACACAGACGTGAGAAGCTAAGGGGTTTTATGAATCAGCCCTTTATTTTTATATATATTTTTTTATCTCTCTGGCTTACAGCCCCCCTTCACCCATCGAAACGACCCCCCCTCTCACCCGAACTCCCCCTTGCTGGGAATGGACCACCGAGCACTATGGGTGCCACCACCACACACACAGCCAGAGGGGCCATGGGGACAATCCACAGAGGAAATGACCGAGTCAGCGTTACGACAGAGGCGGGGTGGAGGGGGGGGGGGCTTGTCCTCTGGTGGGCTGCCGGCAGGTCTGGAATACAGCGGCTGGTGGTTCCTACCTTTTTCCGGAGCTTCCCTCTGATGTGGCAGAGCCGTTTGACGCCGTCAAAGCACATGGCCTCCAGGCGGCCGTTCCCTAGCATCTTTATCACCTGAGCGTATTCTGGAAGATATACCGCGGAAGGGCCACATGGATTCAAGAAAGGGCAGAGAGGGATGGAGAAAGAGAGAACACAGGGGTAGGAAGGTTATACACCTTCTGACCTGGCAGGATATGGTGGGCTGATGTGAGATCAGTCCCTCCTACTCTCGATGGTTTTATCAATGCAAAACCCTTCTGTGGGATCATCCAACGCAGAAAAAGGTTCATCCTCATTCTAGATAACATTGTAGATGTGTATAAATAAAGTAGAATAAAACTCTCCACAAAAACATATGAACACAAAGGCTGAAATTTGGCCTTCTCTCAAAATTGTTATCCAAGCTCAGCTAGTTGCAGAGAAGCATAACGTTACAATTATTATGGTTAGATTACTTTGACGAACAGGATAACGGATTATTTTTTATTTGTATTCTAAATGAAAACAAAGGATATGATTATACAAACAACTGCACCAAACAAAGAGACACTTCTAGCGGGGAGGCCCTTACATGAAAATGCAGTTTGTATACTCAGAAATAACGTCCTTACATTAAGATTAGGTGCACCATGTCCAGGGTGTATAACCAATAGTTTCAAAAGCAATATGACAGACACACCTATCAACCGATGTCATGGCCTGAACCTAAATTAGCTATGGCAACCAAAACTTACCCTGTCCATCCTCTTTGAACACCAACTCTCTCTTCTCAGACTCATTCTCGTTCTTTCCACGTCGACGATTCTTACCTCCCTTACCTGTGAACAACAAACAGAAGAGACGCTGGTTAGTTGCCTCACGTGTTTAATTGTATTACTTAAGTTATACAGAATGACATCCGTTTCACATGTAAACTTACAACAAGTTAGCTAGTGATAACGCTACATTGTTGCCTTCGCTATTTAACCATAAAGTGTCTTGGTACAAGTAAAAAAATGATGACTGTATGCGTGATCACTGTCAACCTTTAAGTACCTACATAACTTATGTGTGTCAGTTCAGGTCAGGTCAGTGACACCATAGCTAACGTTGGATGTATCACTAATGTTAGCCAAGAGACATGCCATTACGTTAGCGTGAGGTAGTGCGCTAGTAGTTGGCCTGCTAGTACGAGCTACCATTAGCTCGAAACGGGTTTGGAAAGACTAATGTGTTTACTACTAAATAGTTGGAATCCTCAACGATCGTTTATTAATAACAATGCCAAAATATAAATACCCTAACGAAAACTAGTAATTAAACCGACTGCCTACAGTATTATGTTAGGTAGCTAGCTATCGTTTGGAACCTGCTATGGCGAGAAATAACGTTATGCTACCTAAGCTAACACAGCTTGTGTCACGTTTTTACTGCGTGTGTAGCTTTCCTGATGACGGCGGGATAGCGAAGAGATGCTAACGTTACTAGCATGGGGAAATCATTGGATTCCGGCAAAATGTGACACATATTTTCAAAGCCCTTACCTTTATTTTTGGGCATATTCTTATCAGCGTAGGTTTGTTGTCTGTTTTGTATCGATGTTTGATAGCTTTCTGCTGGGTAAACAGTATTGACAAAGAACTTATTCGGATTTGGCTTCACCTACGAAACACGACAACGAACTCGCCGCAAGTTCGCCGGTTTACGCATGCGTGCATTACACCGTTCAAAATAACGGTGCTTTATTAGCATTATGTTCAACAGAAGACTTTACCAAAGAACAATCCACTATTTGGACTAGTACGTAACAAAAACATGCATTTAGGGATTCACACGTAGATTTTTTAAACTAGTTAATAATGCAGGTGGTGACGAAATGAATTACATTCGTGAGGTTCCTCCCGGTTTTAATAGTGAACAGAATTGCAATGAACATCAATGCCACTTATGCCCGTGTCAGGTCTGCCGCAAAGTTATAAGAAAAAGAGGAAAAAGAGGAATTAGAATGAATGGATGGATTGTAATATTTACTGTTTAGATTATATATCCCTAAAAAAAGTCCTTTAGCATTTTCCAATTTCCCAATAAAATCCTATAGGATTCTAAAAATACATATAAGAATTCCTGTTACCTATATCAGAATCTAATGAAATCTTATTGGAAAATGTTCCCCCTACTGGAAATCTAAAGTAAAGAAAAAGGACTTCCTGTCACTTCTATAAGAATCCTTTAGGAATGTTACAGGAATGTTTTCCTTATTGGAAATCTAAAGTCTATGGTTTGTTATGGAAATATAGAAATCCAATAAAATAATGATGCAAAAATGTACATTTCTTTTACATTTTCCAATAGAATCCTAGGATTCTAAAAATCCTATAAGAATTCAATGGACATACTCCTGCTTAGGTTCGAGTACTTGATTACATTCTCCTGCTCAGGGTTCCAGTACTCTATTACATTCTCCTGCTTAGGGTTCGAGTAGTCTATTACATTCTCCTGCTCAGGGTTCCAGTAAGCTTTTACATTCTCCTGCTTGGGTTCGAGTACTCGATTACATTCTCCTGCTCAGGGTTCCAGTACTCTATTACATATTCATGCTCAGGGTTTGAGTACTCGATTACATTCTCCTGCTCAGGGTTTGAGTACTCGATTACATTCTCCTGCTCAGGGTTTGAGTACTCTATTACACTCTCCTGCTCAGGGTTCCAGTACTCTATTACATATTCATGCTCAGGGTTTGAGTACTCGATTACATTCTCCTGCTCCTTACATTGTTGTCTCCTCCGTCCACATTACTCTCTTGCTTTGTTATTGTTGTTCATTCAAAATCAAATACAAGTGAATTGCAGACAAATATTTAATGAAGATATGGATAGGAGTGGTTGAAGGGCAGCATAACTGAAAGCAACCCCCTCCTAAGGTTTTCACAATAATTAAGGAGAAGGAGGTGGTAAAGGAGGTGATCAATGTACTTTATGTAGCCTACTAGTACACCACTCAAATCTGTATCTCGATTCAAGCATACTTATTACCGGAACATATTCAAAAACACAATTATATTCGTACAACAGAATGTCGTTTTAATATTCATTGAGGTTAACTCTTACAATACTGCCGACATACAAAAAACCCAGGGAATTGGAGATTGCCGTCGAGCTGAATGCAGCTATGAGCTGGAGCACTGCAGAATGGGTGACGTCTACAGTAGTCTAGTTTAAAGCTGGTCGCCGCGACAACCTTCACGCGCAGCCTGGTTGGAGACAGTCTAAGCTTATATGGTCAACACAGATTCCCGTGGATGCAGCTAGGAAAACTGCGCTCCAAACACTTTCCTTGACCTCGCTAACAGAAGTATGTGAAGACTGTCAGGAAGCAGAACGCAAGGTGAAGGAGAGGAAAAGGCTGCATTTTTTCTTTCCGACCATTGGAATGCAGACATATGGACGAGAGAGGGGAAATTAGCAACACCTCTTTACATAACCTAAGCTTAAAATAATTCAGATATAGATACAATATATTCTCTCTTTTTTACATTGTCTTTCCAATCTGTACAGTAAAGTAAAACTATTTTATAAAATAAAATATGTACAACAACAAAAAACGAAACTTTTTCAATAAAATGAATCCATTAACAAATGAAACTGCTTTTAGATGTTTTTGTCTCTGAGTTATAAAGATAAAGTACATCAAACATATTCAAACATATTGGAACCCGCAGGTAGACAAGGAGGAGGTCAGGGCGAGCGCCAACAGACAATTTCAAACGCAACGGTTTAGGCCGGAGGTTTTGGGAAGACGCTACGGGAAGAAACAACTGATTCTCAGGATGGAGAAGATTAAAAAGGGGGGCAGTGAGGAATAAATGACCATAAATGTTTTCTGATCATAGTTTTTATAATTAATTGATCGATGGATTGATTGTCGCAAATTTTCAGTAGTTTACAAGTGCTACATACTGTACTTTTTATAGACAAAGGGAATAAATCACTGTGAGGCTGTGCATCTATGTACTTTCAGAGAATGAGTGCTATATTGTTACGCTGTCAGTGAAATGATCAAGGTGTTTATAATTTATGAATAAAATATATTCATTATATATATAAAGTATAATAAGAACGCATGGGTTTGTTTTGAAACAAAGTAGGCTACTGCTCAACATGTCAGTATCGGTTATGACTACAGAACCGATCCAGCTAGACCATGCTTGCTCATCAATGATCTGGCAATGCAATCTCATCAAAACATGTAGAGGATTCCTGGATGGTTTTGTTGCAATGTTGCTTTTAATAAACTAGTATTGCTAACTGCTATATGTGATTGGCCTGTGCAGTTGCTCCTTGCCATGGCTACAGCCTTGTTCGTTGCTATTGGTGCACCTGTTGCTAGGCAGATTATGCCGTAAAGGGATCAATAGTTTAAATGTTTTCCCAAACTCCAGCCAGCTATGCAAACACCTGTGAGCTCTGCTACTTTGACACAATAAAAAATGCATTGTCTTTTTTTGTCTTCGAAACCTGAGTTGCTCTATGCATATTTACACTTTAGCTCTCAAAGTGGTCAGACAGACAGAGAGACAGACAGACAGAGTGACAGACAGGCAGGCGGGCAGACAGACAGACAGACAGACAGACAGACAGACAGACAGACAGACAGACAGACAGAGTGAATGGCTGACGGACAGACAGACAGACAGACCGGCAGACTTACAGACAGACAGGTAGACAGACAGACAGACAGACTTACAGTGACCATCAGTCACTCAGAAAGACAGAGTAAGCTACTGCCCTCTCCATTACATTCTGATCCAGATTAGTCCCGTTCAATAAGAAGATATTTCCAGGAACTACTGTATTGTAAATGACCAAGCAGGCCAGCTCTGTTCAGCTCACTAACCAGTGGAGATGTCATCAGAGACCTGTAGTAGTTAAGACCAGACAGCTTATGCTGTCCTCATGTGCTTATAGGAAGCAAACAGGAAGATCCTCTCATCGCCTTGTCTATACCCTGGGGCTATTAAGGTTCAGTCGGCCATTTTGTTTCCTGGACCGTAAAGAAGTTCCAACGTTGTGGCATGTCGGTTCCAACCGCACGTCGCGGGATTGTGACATCACTGGGCCACCTGCTGTTGCCCGGTCAACCAGGAACTGTTCCAGCCTTTGTCCCCTTCTGATGACATGATTGTCCCAGCGGCTACACAGGTAGGCTTTCACACATACAGATTTCAGCATATTAATATTCATAATAATAATTAAAAAAAACGTTCATAAAGGTTTTAAAATGCATACATTAAAAGATAATCAAGTAAATATCTCTCCATTGTTCCCAAGCATTAATACAATCCTATAGGTTTTTTATTTTCTCTTAGAGGGAGCCTGTGGATCTCTACAGAGGCAGCCATGATTGTCCAAAGCAGGGTCGTTGAGATCAGAGTCCTTCCTCCTTTCTGCACAGTTATAGACTGAGGGTTGTCTCTGTTTTTAGATGCAGACCAGCACCAACACAGTTAGAGTCTAGAGTTTCACACTGTGCTTTCTGGCTTTCAGCTCGCTCTTCAACGCTGTTAAGCGAACGCTGTGTTAGTTACCGTGGTAACCCCGGCTAGGTTCTAGACCCGAGACTAGGTAGGGATCCAGTGCTGGGAATCAAATCCCAGTCCAGGATCCGGTACAGTAGAACTCTTATTTTGAAGGAACTCCGGGTAAGTCCATTATGTGGAGAGGAGAAAGGTGGGGGTGGCTGATTCTCTGTTCTCCTTTTTGGTCGTTGGTGGTCCCCCCCCCCCCCCGTGTGCGTCAGTGGGCTGTCCCGTATTACCTGAGGGACTGTTGCTATGCACCTGCTCTTTGGCAGGGGTCAGGAAGAGGTCAGAGTTGGCAGGAAGTAAAGGGTTGAAGGTTGTGAGGTCACAAAGCGGTGGAGGTGAGCTTTTTCATCCCCCTACGCTGGGCTAGAGTGGAACAGCCCACAGGCTCCAGAACAGGTGGTACGTTCCTGTTGAGGGCTGAATAGGTGGCTGCCATGGCGCCCTGGAGAAAGAGAAAGTGAGAGAGAGAAGAGAGAGAGAGAGAGAGAGAGAGAGAGAGAGAGAGAGAGAGAGAGAGAGAGAACAAATAGAGAGATAGAGAAGTTAGATAGGAAGAGGGGAGAGAAAGGATGAGGAAAAAACAAAACAATTTAAATCAAATAC
>CM030186.1:1961138-1963638 GCA_017639675.1 Aplochiton taeniatus | reverse complement strand
CCTAACCCTTAAGACATTCATAGAGTCACTATACACTATACAGACCCTAACCCCAACCCTAACCCAAACACTATACAGACCCTAACCCTAACCCTAACCCCAACCCTAACCCAAACACTATACAGACCCTAACCCTAACCCTAACCCCAACACTATACAGACCCTAACCCTAACCCTAACCCCAACCCTAACCCAAACACTATACAGACCCTAACCCCAACCCTAACCCAAACACTATACAGACCCTAACCCCAACCCTAACCCTAACACTATACAGACCCTAACCCTAACCCTAACCCTAACCCCAACACTATACAGACCCTAACCCTAACCCTAACACTATACAGACCCTAACCCCAACCCTAATCCTAACCCTAACCCAAACACTATACAGACCCTAACCCCAACCCTAACCCTAACCCAAACACTATACAGACCCTAACCCCAACCCTAACCCTAACCCTAACCCAAACACTATACAGACCCTAACCCTAACCCTAACCCTAACCCCAACACTATACAGACCCTAACCCCAACCCTAACCCTAACCCCAACACTATACAGACCCTAACCCCAACCCTAACCCTAACCCCAACACTATACAGACCCTAACCCCAACCCTAACCCTAACCCTAACACTATACAGACCCTAACCCCAACCCTAACCCCAACCCTAACCCCAACACTATACAGACCCTAACCCCAACCCTAACCCCAACCCTAACCCCAACACTATACAGACCCTAACCCCAACCCTAACCCTAACCCTAACCCAAACACTATACAGACCCTAACCCCAACCCTAACCCCAACACTATACAGACCCTAACCCTAACCCCAACCCTAACCCTAACCCAAACACTATACAGACCCTAACCCCAACCCTAACCCAAACACTATACAGACCCTAACCCCAACCCTAACCCCAACCCTAACCCTAACACTATACAGACCCTAACCCCAACCCTAACCCCAACCCTAACCCAAACACTATACAGACCCTAACCCCAACCCTAACCCCAACCCTAACCCTAACCCCAACCCTAACCCCAACCCTAACCCTAACCCTAACCCCAACACTATACAGACCCTAACCCTAACCCCAACCCTAACCCTAACCCTAACCCCAACACTATACAGACCCTAACCCCAACCCTAACCCCAGCACTATACAGACCCTAACCCTAACCCTAACCCCAACACTATACAGACCCTAACCCCAACCCTAACCCCAACACTATACAGACCCTAACCCTAACCCTAACCCCAACACTATACAGACCCTAACCCTAACCCTAACCCCAACCCTAACCCCAACACTATACAGACCCTAACCCCAACCCTAACCCTAACACTATACAGACCCTAACCCTAACCCTAACCCTAACACTATACAGACCCTAACCCTAACCCTAACCCTAACACTATACAGACCCTAACCCCAACCCTAACCCCAACACTATACAGACCCTAACCCCAACACTATACAGACCCTAACCCTAACCCCAACACTATACAGACCCTAACCCCAACACTATACAGACCCTAACCCTAACCCCAACACTATACAGACCCTAACCCTAACCCCAACACTATACAGACCCCAACCCTAACCCCAACACTATACAGACCCCAACCCTAACCCCAACACTATACAGACCCCAACCCTAACCCTAACACTATACAGACCCCAACCCTAACCCCAAAACTATACAGACCCCAACCCTAACCCCAACACTATACAGACCCTAACCCTAACCCCAACACTATACAGACCCTAACCCTAACCCCAACACTATACAGACCCTAACCCTAACCCCAACACTATACAGACCCTAACCCTAACCCTAACCCCAACACTATACAGACCCTAACCCTAACCCCAACACTATACAGACCCTAACCCTAACCCCAACACTATACAGACCCTAACCCTAACCCCAACACTATACAGACCCTAACCCTAACCCTAACCCCAACACTATACAGACCCTAACCCTAACCCCAACACTATACAGACCCTAACCCTAACCCCAACACTATACAGACCCTAACCCCAACACTATACAGACCCTAACCCCAACACTATACAGACCCTAACCCCAACACTATACAGACCCTAACCCCAACACTATACAGACCCTAACCCCAACACTATACAGACCCTAACCCCAACACTATACAGACCCTAACCCCAACCCTAACCCTAACCCCAACACTATACAGACCCTAACCCCAACACTATACAGACCCTAACCCCAACCCTAACCCTAACCCCAACACTATACAGACCCTAACCCCAACACTATACAGACCCTAACCCCAACACTATACAGACCCTAACCCCAACCCCAACCCTAACCCCAACACTATACAGACCCTAACCCCAACACTATACAGACCCTAACCCCAACACTATACAGACCCTAACCCCAACACTATACAGACCCTAACCCCAACACTATACAGACCCTAACCCCAACACTATACAGACCCTAAC
>CM030186.1:1926138-1943638 GCA_017639675.1 Aplochiton taeniatus | reverse complement strand
CTCTCTCTCTCTCTCTCTCTCTCTCTCTCTCTCTCCCTTGCTCGCTCTCTCACACTTCCGATATTTCCCAATATGGCGTCGGGTGTCGGCTTACCTGTCTGTCAGATCGCAGTCACTCCTGCGTCATTAAATGGGCGTGGTCCCGGAGAGGCAGCAGTTCTACGCAAGTAGGTGAGTGGGTTTTGGGGCGGAGAACCTGTAAGGCCGTAGTGGACCAGAACGGACAGATGAGTCATCGACCCAGTGGTCTGAGAGCCGGTGAAACTATTCGCCTTCCCTCTCCGTTTAACGAAATTAAACTTTGGCTGACAATACAGATTAGTTAGGCCTATGAGAAACAAGCCTGCCCAACGGTTAATGCCATGATAGTAATGTGTTAAACTAACGTAGGCCTATGTATATTGAATACCGTGAATTAACAAAAAGCTGACATGTGACACAAATGACCGCAGATTATTAAACTTTAAGCTCATCTTTAAGGGTGGACTCATCGTTTGGGTTTCTTTTGTACGATTCATTGTAGCATACCCCTCACTGACATGAGGGTCTTTATTGCTATTTCCATCTATAAAATAGCCTCCTATCGGATGAACTGTTACTAGGCTCTGAAAAGATTTAGTTCATGAAATCAGACCATCCATAAAATATGAGTTCAATAGATTTGGGTCATCGTGTATGCTAGTCATGCCATGCATGAGACATGGACGTAGAATTAGAAGTTCATTCATGCATTGGGTGGCACGTGAAAGGCAAATGATTAGGCACGTTCCGAAGAAAACGAACTGACATTATTAGACTGGGAAGGCTTTCTACAGAATGCTATAGCAAGGCCTGAAAGCCAGATATTTAGGCAGACAAAAGAATAATGAAATATCCAGTACATTAAATCGCAAGAATCATAAAAAGTAAGGAGTTGCATTAGAATTATTATTTTCTTTATCACCAAATCTATTTCCACCATCTGGCATATCATGCATAGCCCATGCTCTATTGTAGATTAAATTCGCGCCTTAAACGTTAGGCCGCTGCAGTGGTGGAGATTTAGCTCCGGGATTCCCGTTGTCAGCATCCAGACGTCAACGATCCAAATGGGAGTCACCTCTGTGTGAGCGTGTGGGTGACAAGCCTACTGTGGGCGGGGCATCACACATGCACGCATTTCAACCGCCCCAGCAGCTACACGTAAGCATATAGTTTGAAGTTATGAATAAATAGAAAGAGACACGAATCTACATTTAACCTCTGTTATCGTTAAATGTGCTGTACATAACTTTCCCAGTGAGCGCACTATGTTCATAGTTTAAGGTATTCCAAATGCACTATAGCCATAGGCCTTTAGAGTGACCGGTTTGCTCATAACTTCTTAAAGGTAATTCCTACTCAGGGTACACATACACTCTTTATTTTCATCTCTCTCTATGACACATGACTCGATCACACTGGGATATATTATCTCAACTTCCTCCCAGTGGAGAAACCCATTAGTTCTCTTACCGGCAATTTAAGTTTGAAAGTCGTTAAGTTCCATCTATTATTATGGGTTATTTATATATTCACATCGAGCGGTACCGTAATGGGGAGTGTGACTATACAGCCCGTTATTATCTGTGACTAAACGAGACTTCTGCGTGTTTGTGTAGAATGAGTGACTGCGAAGTGTGAATGGAAGAAAGAAAGTGGGGGAGTGGGATGGAGACAAAGAAAAATAAACATAAAAAAACATGGAAAAAAGGAAAGACCAATTATTTCCGGAACAATAATTCTTATCATCAACTGACAAGGAGGGCTTTAATGAAAGAGTTACTTGTTATATATTCTAGTACATTCTGCCCAAATATACGCTGGTGTTCGCAGGGAATTTGCTGGTTAACGCTGACACCTAGTGGTAGGACAACAACACTACAATTCACTCGGGAAGCGGACCAGGATGTGATTTCGTTTATGTGCTGTTAAACACTATTCTCCTCTTCTCTACCAAAAACGGTAACAATGAATTTCCCAAACTACAAAGAATACATTACAGTCAAAAATCAAACCATGATTAAACAGACTCAATTAATTTATTTATTTCTGTAACAGTCCAACAGTACAATCTTTAGGTCTTTAGTTTGTCATCGTTAAGTCCGCAGACATTCTTTTTAGCAGGAGCCCTGAGGTTTGTTCAAGTGCATTGACTCTGCTTAAAAATAATAACTTTAAATATGAGACATTGAGGAAACAAGGAAAAGGAAGAAAATACAGTGAAGGACCAAAAACATTTGACGATTCAACAATTCATCAAGCAGGGATTACTACACAATACCATAAATGTTGACCCATCTCCTGAATCGATTATATCAAGAACGACAAAAAAAAGGGGGCCTCGTTTGGATAACCAGTCAGAAGGTTTTAAATAAATAAATGTATTTGACCTTTAGTAACGGCTTATCATCAAAGTCCAGTGCCTGGAAGAGTGGGCCATCCTCTATTACAAACAGGAAATGACTCACAGTGGAGGGATTTCTGAAAGATCTTTGGAGCCAACATCACCATGCCAAATAAAGGGGCTGTATATTTCAAAAGCAATTTGAAAAACTACTGTTTTAGACTGAAGACAGTATTAACACAGGGCAATCAGTGATTTAAAAACTACTGTTTTAGACAAATGTAATAACACAGGGCGATCTGTGATTTACTACTACTACTACTACTACTACTAATAATAATAATAATAATTCATTTAATTTATATAGCGCGTTTCAGACACCCAAAGCACTTTAAAAACGACTGTTTTCGATTAATGTAATAACACAGAGCAATCTGTGCTTTAAACTAATCTAAATAACACGAAACTAGAAAATATTGTTGAGGAACTGAAAAAAGAACCTCCATCTGCTAAAATGAACAACAAATGACCTTTGGGAGGAACTTAAGACACACCACACCAATAAACTGGTCCCACTACGCAAGACATGAAAAAATACATCTACGTATTGTTTTACACAATTAGAATATCTATCTATATTTATGTTTATCTTTTACGTGATCAAAATGAATATACGATGGGAATGATGGTGAGCGTGAATGTGAAGCTGAGAAGTAGAATGATCTGAATATGATCTTTGTGCGTTCAAAAAAGAGGGAAAAAAGAAAGATGGAAGGAAGGAAAGAGTAAATAAAGGAGAGACAGCATAAGAAAGGGTGAGGAAAAAGAAGGAAAGAGAGAGAGAGAGAAAAACATTGTACTTTCATCCAGCAGCTGGCTGGTCCAGAGGTCATCTTTGTTTCAGCATCTAGCCGATGGAAACTATCGGTAACCAATGTGACTGTTTTTCTGTGTCCGTTTGTCTGAGCGCTAATTGTTTTGGTTTGTAGATGTGTGTGTGTGTGTGTGTGTGTGTGTGTGTGTGTGTGTATTAGGTGTGCGTGTGTGTGTGTGTGTGTATTAGGTGTGCTTAGTTGTGTGCGTGTGTGTGTCTAGCTGACAGACTTGTGCTTGGTCCAAGCGTTGGTTCCTCGGACCTCTATAGGTGGCTCGTTAGCAAACATGTGGTTGCAGAGATCGTCCAATGGCGGCTCAGGGTCGGAGGTCGCGAACTGCGCCGCATCATCGATTTCCTTACGGATGTCCACATCAATTTCCTGTGTAAGGAGTTTATTCAGACCACATATGTATTCCTGACTGATTGATTTATGAATGTGTTGTGGGAGTGATGCTGTTATTAGTCTGCCTTCATATGTATGTGTGTTCATACCTTAAGCTCCGCCAGAGACACTACGGTGTGTGTGTGTGTGCAAAGATGTATGTATGCAAAAGTGTGTGAGTGTTTGTGTATGTATGAAGTGTGTGTAGAGGTTTGTATGTGTGTGTAGCAGTCTGTGTCTGTATGAAGAAATGTGTGTGTAGAGGTTTGTATGTATGTGTGTGTGTCTATGTATTAAGAAATGTGAGTGTAGAGGTATGTATGTGTGTGTGTGTCTATGTATGTATGAAGAAATGCGAGTGTAGAGGTGTGTGTGTGTGTGTGTACCTTTAGCTCCTCTATGGAAGCCATGTTGTTGTTCAGCATGCGGTCCTTCAGCAATCCGATGGGGTCGCTCTTACTGCGCACTTCCTGGATCTCTTCACGCGTACGGTAGCTACAGGAAGTGACATCACACACTGGTCAGAGGGGACAGAGCGCTAAAGTATTCCTGTTTGACTGGAATGGTGTTGACCCATGACTGATCAAATTCTTCTGAAATTCAAGTTTTGGTCGTTTTGAACTTTATTACCAAACGGTAAAAAGACTACAACTTTCCAGGAAAGGGCTTGAGATTGAAGACAGTTTTAGTTTCCAGTTTTTAGATCATCCAGGTTCTAAAAGCAGTAATAGGCTGGGATATTGGATATTACTCCAGTACTGGACTACTTCCAGTAATAGGCTGGGATATTGGATATTACTCCAGTACTGGACTACTCTCAGTAATAGGCTGGGATATTGGATATTACTCCAGCACTGGACTACTCTCAGTAATAGGCTGGGATATTGGATATTACTCCAGGACTGGACTACTCTCTGTAATAGGCTGGGATATTGGATATTACTCCAGTACTGGACTACTCCCAGTAATAGGCTGGGATATTGGATATTACTCCAGTACTGGACTACTCTCAGTAATAGGCTGGGATATTGGATATTACTCCAGCACTGGACTACTCTCTGCCGTTTATAGATGGGGACAATAAGGTACAAGCTGCCCAAACCAAACACAGACAATATTTAATTTAAATATGAAATTAAATTAAAGGAAAGGACACAACACCAGGGAGGAACTAGGGGTCAGGGGTCAGGCTGGAGCTCCACCACCACTAACCCTACACCACCAGGGAGGAACTAAAGGTCAGGGGTCAGGCTGGAGCTCCACCACCACTAATCCTACACCACCAGGGAGGAACTAGAGGTCAGGGGTCAGGCTGGAGCTCCACCACTACCAACCCTAACCCTATACCACCAGGGAGGAGGCAGACAGACAGACAGACAGACAGACAGACAGACAGACAGACAGACAGGCAGACAGGCAGACAGGCAGACAGACAGACAGACAGACAGACAGACAGACAGACAGACAGACAGACAGACAGACAGACAGACAGACAGGATCCCCAGTCTCTAACTAAGGACGTCCACCGCATGGCGGAAGCTGTCGGGCAGGACAGGTGTAGGGCAAAGAGGACCAGCTCAGGGGTCACCGGGAGGATCAAAGGTCACAATGCCACCTCACCTGACCCCAGGGTCACTCATGCTGTGTCCATGGTAACGGTAGGTCTGCAGCTCCATGACAATGGGGCCCTGGATCACATGACCAACACAGGACAGTTAGTGTGTCATTGTCTGTTGAGACCTGGGTTTTAGAAGAGCTGTATGTTCAAAAATATAGAGTATTATTGATATTATTGTTATTATTATTAATCTTATTGTTATTTGGACAGTTGCTTGGATGCCAGCAGGGGGGTTTTCGAGCTAACGCCGCCCAGTTTGTAGTTTTTAAAGAGTCCGTGATGGGACTAATGTCCCTCTGTCTGTAGTTCACACACCAAGCCTTCTGGGCTTCAGGTATCAGCAGGGACACCAATAAAAAGAAAAAAACAGAGATGCAGAATTCAAAAAGGGGAGAGAGAGCGAGAGAGAGAGAGGGATGAACAGTGAGAGAGGCAGAGAGAGAGAGAGAGAGAGAGAGAGAGAGAGAGAGAGAGAGAGAGAGAGATGAACAGTGAGAGAGGCAGAGAGAGAGAGGCAGAGAGAGAGAGAGAGAGAGAGAGAGGGATGAACAGTGAGAGAGGCAGAGAGAGAGAGAGAGAGAGAGAGGGATGAACAGTGAGAGAGGCAGAGAGAGAGAGAGAGAGAGAGGCTATGAATTTCCAACCGTCTCTGGGCAAAGCTAGATCGCCGCCGTAAAGAACTGAAGCAGTAAGCTGCTCTGCTCTCTAGTGCCGGGTCATGACCCTTGACCTTCAACCCTCTCACCTTCCCGGCTCGGCAGTGGTCCGCCGCAAACTTAGTGGCTTCCCTCACACACAGCAAGTCCATGCCGTCAACCTTAGGGGAAGGGTCAAAGGTCACAGGTCAAATAGTGGGGTTACAAACATAAAACCTTTTAAAATATTTTTTTAAACCATAACTACTATCGTGTTTCTTTCCTGTATTTGTTTATAAGAAGCTTTTAAAAAATATTTTTTTAACAACTACCTGTGGTGTTTACTTCCTGTACGTGTTTGTATGCAGTATCATACATGAGCACCAGGTGCCTGAGTGCATGCTCACACCTGGGACTGCCGGAGCAGGCCTCTGATTGGAGGACCCGCTCCGCTGTAGTCTAGGTCTGATGGAGCCGGCTGCAACGTACCATCAACACTGCAGCTACCGCTCACAGACCGTCCTTATGTATGTATATGTGTGTGTGTGTGTGTGTGTAACTCACCCAGAGTCCCGGTATGTAGTCTCCTCTCATATGTGTGTGTGTGTGTGTGTGTGTGACTCACCCTGAGTCCCGGTATGTAGTCTCCTCTCCGGTAGTAGTCGGTGCTGGCAGAGGACCTCTCCACAGATGTGCCCATGCCATACTTGTTGTTCTCGCAGATGAAGATGCACGGAAGCTTCCAAAGGGCGGCCATGTTGAAAGCCTCGAAGATCTGGCCCTGATTGGTCCACAGCAAGGAAAGGAACCGTCACATAACAGGATAAACAATAAAAGGTCAAATACATCACACTTGAAAAATAAGGAATCGCCTTATTTTTAGGATTTCACAAAATAGAAGACGTTTTCTTAATCTAAGGTTTAGGTTTAAGAAACAGTTGGTTTCTTCTTGATTTCACAAAATAGAAGACGTTTTCTTAATCTAAGGTTTAGGTTTAAGAAACAGTTGGTTTTCTTCTTGATTTCACAAAATAGAAGACGTTTTCTTAATCTAAGGTTTAGGTTTAAGAAACAGTTGGTTTTCTTCTTGATTTCACAAAATAGAAGAGGTTTTCTTAATCTAAGGTTTAGGTTTAAGAAACAGTTGGTTTTCACCGTCCCTCGATGTCGTTTTTTTAAACCAGGAAGTGCGGTAAACCAATAAGAAGTAACAAGGAAGTCAGTTGGCCTCACCTGATTGGCTGCTCCGTCTCCGTAGAGCGTGACACACACCTGGTTGTTGCCTTGGTACTGACATGCGAGGGCGATGCCAGCGCCAAGGGGAACCTGGGGGGGGGGGGGGGGGCGGCACACACAGACAACATCAAATGGGTTATCAAACATGTCTACCAGTCTTCTGTATTCAAGGTTTATAAAAATAATAATGTATGAATATCTTAACAGCTTGGTGATCTTTTAAACAATATTCGTACATTTACGAATTTTTGCTGGTCTGTGTGTTTTTGTTTTCGTGTGTATGTGCCGTCTGTACTTTGACAGTGTGTTGTTGTGTGCGTGTATTGTGTGTATGTGTGTGTGTTTTACCTGAGCACCCACAATGCCGTTGCCACCGTAGAAGTGGGGGGCGTACATATGCATGGAACCCCCCTTTCCTTTGGCCACACCCCCTTTGCGACCTGCACAACAAGAGAGCCAATCAGAAGGAGAGAAAAGATGCACACAATTACGGAATTAGATCGCTATCAATAATCACAAGTAAATGCAGTACGATTCGCAAATGTATTTCCTGGAACGTTCTGCATTTGTGATTATTGGTAGCAATCTAATTCCTATTAGGATACATTGAACTCAAGGCGGATTATAGAACAGGGTACTTTTTAAAATGATTGAATCGTCTTTCATTTAAATATTGCAAAATGTTTGAATTATTTAACCGTCTTTGATTGTTTTGAAGATTGCTTCATCAGTTGATGAACTGTATGACAAACATGGCTCTGTTCAAAACATTGTTCTGTGTGTCCTCCTTTACCTGTGAGCTCGGCCATGATCTCCCTGACGGAAATACCCCGGGTGTAGGTGTAACCATGGGCACGGTACGCCGTGATCAGGTGGTCCGACAGGTTGATGCCTGCCTCGATGCCCACAGCACACGCTTCCTGAAGGAGGCACAGTCCCAATTAGTCAGGCATTCTGTATTCATGCCATAGTGGCATGACGTTCTTCCATGAACCCTGCCTCCTCCCAGGATTAGGGTCAGGGTTAGGGTTAGGGTATGGGTGTGTGATTCACCCTACCCCAGGCTATGGATGTGTGGGTTAGGGTTAGGGCTATGGGTTAGGGTCAGGGTGTGTGTTTCACCCTACCCCAGGCTATGGGGGTGTGTGTGTGTTCCCTACCCCAGGCTATGGGGGTGTGTGTGTGTTCCCTACCCCAGGCTATGGGGGTGTGTGTGTGTTCCCTACCCCAGGCTATGGGGGTGTGTGTGTGTTCCCTACCCCAGGCTATGGGGGTGTGTGTTTCACCCTACCCCAGGCTATGGGTGTGTGTGTTCCCTACCCCAGGCTATGGGGGTGTGTGTGTTCCCTACCCCAGGCTATGGGTGTGTGTGTTCCCTACCCCAGGCTATGGGGGTGTGTGTGTGTTCCCTACCCCAGGCTATGGGGGTGTGTTTCACCCTACCCCAGGGTATGGGGGTGTGTGTGTGTTCCCTACCCCAGGGTATGGGGGTGTGTGTGTGTTCCCTACCCCAGGCTATGGGGGTGTGTGTGTGTTCCCTACCCCAGGCTATGGGGGTGTGTGTTTCACCCTACCCCAGGCTATGGGGGTGTGTGTGTGTGTGTTCCCACCTGTCCGTCATAGAGGTGACAAAAGCCCCTGATGATCTTCTGCTTGTAGAGCTGGTCTGCCTTGAGTTCCATGCGTCTCATGGTCTGCATGGTCCGGTAGTACTGCAAGCCCTGTTCACGGGTCAGGACCGCCGTCCCGGACGGACCCTCCTCCAGGCGGTGCAGCTCACACTTCTATTGGACGAGAGGGAGATGGGCGGCTTCAATGGCCAATCATATTGTTTGGGTAGCTTTACTAAACGCGGACGTATTTGGGCGTATCTTTGTACGATATGTATGACAACGTGTTTGGAAAAGGGACGAAGGATCGACCTAAATGACCCACTTGAGAGGAAAATAAAGAGGAAACAGCTGCTAAGTCATTGTGAATCTGCCCTCTACCAACCTCAGCCCTTATCTTTTAATGAAAGTTCCCGACTACTTGCTGAGAGGAAATTATAAGCTAAAAATGGCAAAAAAATGCCAGTGCTTTATTAGTTAATGACTGAATTTCCAGGAAGGAAAATTGGACGTCCCTGTCAATTTTTTTTAACAGTGAGGCTTTATAATCCTCTTTGAAAACCGGACAATTTACGCATTTCAACAGTTTCCGTTAGCTTTCAGGATATATTTGAGACATTTATCATTTAATAAACTTAGAATGCAAAAGTACACCAAATTTTTCTGAAATTAGGTTTCACACCGAGTCAAGAAGCAAAGTAAAGAGCTGTTGTTTTCATGAAGACATTGATTGGTGCGTAGTGATGCTGTGATGTGGTTGTCCTCGGTTACCTTGATGTCAAAGCTGGCCTGGGGGGTGAAATCAGCAAAGGAACGAGCCGACACCCCCACTCTGATCCCCTGGAGAGAGATTAAGACACCACTTAAGCCTGATGATGGAGACACACACACACACACACACAGACAGGGAAAGACAGAGATACACACACCCAAAGCGACAGACAAAACACACACACAGAGCGACACACACACACACACACACACACACACACACACAGTCCAACATGTGTACAGTATTGGTCCAAGTCCACCTGTCTCTGTCAGTCACCAGTGGCTTCCTAATGTGATTGGTGGAGCAGTTCTCAAACAGCTAAACAGAGCTTTGACTGCTGTCTGGCCTGGACAGACGCTGTCAAACCTCACTACTGTATCTACAGACTGAGACGCTGTCAAACCTCACCACTGTATCTACAGACTGAGACGCTGTCAAACCTCACTACTGTATCTACAGACTGAGATGCTGTCAAACCTCACTACTGTATCTACAGACTGAGAACCTGTCAAACCTCACTACTGTATCTACAGACTGAGACAGAGTAAAACCTTACTACTGTATCAGACTGAGACGCTGTCAAACCTCACTACTGGCTCTACAGACTGAGACGCTGTCAAATCTCACTACTGTATCTACAGACTGAGGCGCTGTCAAACCTCACTACTGTATCTACAGACTGAGGCGCTGTCAAACCTCACTACTGTATCTACAGACTGAGACGCCGTCAAACCTCACTACTGGCCCTACAGACTGAGGCGCTGTCAAACCTCACTACTGGCCCTACAGACTGAGACGCTGTCAAACCTCACTACTGGCCCTACAGACTGAGGCGCTGTCAAACCTCATTACTGGCCCTACAGACTAAGACGCTGTCAAACCTCACTACTGTATACAGACTGAGACGCTGTCAAACAGATATCAGATACTAGATATGAAAGGATCGGATCGGCGGGCAAAAAACCTGGATAGGGACATCCCTAGTTATAAATATTACTACCTGTGAGGCATTCGAGAATACTTCATGTTTCGGCATTATGTTACGGTTCACCGAGTCCCTGGAGTATTCAACGTTACATTTTATAGATCTCTATATTCTATACCATGGAAAATTACAAACAGTTCCTGTGTTTAACTTTAAAAGCCCTTCTACAACAAACACCAACCTTAAACAGTGCTCAGCCGACGTGATATTGCACATTAATGTTTCCTGCTGAAACGTTTGGCTGATGTTAGTTGTACGTTTAAAACCTGGACTCTAGTAGTTCATCAATCTATCTGGAGTGTTCTGGAACTGACTGGAGGTGGCTTGGGTGGTTGCCACGGAGATGTGGTTTCGGGCGGTGACATTACGGAGGCGTAATCCGATAGGTCAATCAGCAGCTGGGGGAGACAACAGGAGCCGACCAATCAGACCAGGGCATGGCCGTCGGATAACTGAATGTTTAGGATAGCTGAAGCCGCGGAACTTAATAATAATAATAATAATAATAATACTTTTTTTAAACGGATAAGTCAATAAATTCTCTTTTGCAGTGAGGACTTTGTAAACACCAAATACACGCAGAGTAACTGACTACCTTAGTAAATGAATGATTTGCCACTCTCTCTGACAAGCAGAAGGGCTGGGAGATCATAGTTTCTCCAATGCAACCCTTTCTACTGGCAGATTTAAATGAACCTGGACATTAAACTAAAATTACCCACTCAATGCCAAATATAATTTTGGGAAAGGTACAGAGCGCCTATACATTTTAAGAGAAATACAAATGTTGTAATACAAGAAAGAAACTGTAGGTTGTTGCTGTAGCTGTTCGTTTTTTACGCTTAGATTTTTAAGTAATTTTAAAGACAAAAAAGCAGGCACCAGATTAAATCAATGATCACTTCTAAAGACAAGACTGCTTCAGCAACATCTAAAGATCTTTAACAGGTAGGCTGATTCCTAATAAGACAAAGTACTTATACTTGCTACCACAGCATGCCAAATAATAAAAAATAATAAGAGTCAGGACATTGGGTCATGTCAGCATACAGAAATATCAGGTTCTCGCGATAAGAAATGCTTAGTAGTAGCTATCACGAGCTGCTTACCTCTGACACTGTTTGAGCGCCCTAAAGGATTGCCAGGAAAGCAAATGAGAAAGCCAGATACTGATTATGTGTGCGTGTGTCTTGGTGTAGGCCTATCTAACAAGGTAGCTGTATGTGCGTACGTGTTAGTATTAATTCAGAAATAAGTGAGACTAACATCAGTTCGAAAGCAAAAACTTTAGGATGCGGCACAGAGACAGTTGGCCAACTAGCAAAGATTAAGAATACCATCCCTGTATGCATGCACGTCGAGTCAAAACGTCAGATGGGCGTACATAGCCGTAAAGTTAGCCCAAGTGATTACACTGTCGATTTCGCATGCTAGCTAGCTAACAAGGTCAGCGTAATACATTCAATAACTGCATATATTAGCTTTAGCTACATCTTTCTAAGTATAAACTGGATAAAAGATAATTCACTCACCACATTCTTACTGGCTGTGCCCCTAAATATCGCGTTGGAGATCAGAGTTAGCATGTTTTGCATGCTACTGTAAACCGGTGCAGCTAGCAGGACAATCTAGCTTAGACCAAAAGGCGCATGCTTCAGAAATTTGAATGCGTGCGCATCTTAGGTAGGGTTGCCAGATTGGTAGCAAACAGTGTTCTTAAAACTTTTGGGATACAAAATTGGTGGTGATTCAAACTTATTTAAAGTGGACACAGTTTTTTAAATTATTATTTTTAATTATTATCATTACTGGTCCAATAAAAGTTGTATTATTTATTGCGATTTGAGATTTTTTTTTCCCTACACAGTATTCATCTTCAGAAGACTGGAAGTCAATGGGGTTAGGGGGCTATGAGTGTTCATTTCGGGACAGGTTATGCAGCCTGGGAACTTATCCACACACCTCAGCTGTTTCTCCTGTTGACTACTGTCTGAGAAGCTGCTGAAAGTTTGTCGCTTTGAACTTGGACCGGTAAACCTATACACTGCCAGCACTTACAGCCACTATAACAACTCGATTCTGCATCGTTTGCAATGCGACTACCTCTTATTATTCTGCTGGTTTTGTCACAGGATTGTATCAGCACGAGGGATCGTTCGTCTTGCACTCTCACGGCCTTACACCAAGCCAAGGCAAAGAGTAAGGATCTCTCTTATTGTACATGTTTGTGTAGGCTATCACATATTTTTTTGTGTTACATCAGCTATTAATCTAAACGTTATTATACCTTCTTTGGGAAACTGTTGGCATACATATTTTAATTGCTTGTAATATTTTTGTATCCCTATTTTTATGCTCTCAGTCCTACCTACAACATATGTCACGTTCTCATTTCCTATCAATCCATCCCTCTCTCACTTTCTCACTCAACAAGCTGTATGCCTATCTGTCACTTAAAATATTCAATATTTAGTGCACATATCAAAATACATGTTCATTACACTCTTCATTATTCTCTTCCTACCTCTGTTTCCCTCTCTCCCTCTCCCCCTCCCCCTCCAGTCTCTAAGCCAGCCCCTGAGTGGAAAGGCTTGGCCTTGGTGAATGGACTGATTAAAGAGATCAGTCTCTCTGAGTACAGAGGGAAATATCTGGTCTTTCTCTTCTACCCACTCGACTTGTGAGTTCTGTACCAGGGCTGTAAGATGTTTATAAGTCTGTGAGACAAAACAACACAAATTATGTTTACATTGCGTCAAAGAGATTTAATAACATGCTTCATCGAACAATACTAAGTGACGTTATATAGAACTAGATTCTTAGTCTTATTTTATTACCATGTTTTTGTGTGTGTGTGTGTGTGTGTGTGTGTGTGATGCAGCACGTTTGTCTGTCCTACCGAGGTGATAGCTTTCAGCGATCGTGTGCAGGAGTTCAGATCTACCAATGCAGAGGTGGTCGCCTGTTCAACAAACTCTCACTTCACACACCTGGCCTGGTATGAACTTTGACCTCCACCCCTGAATTCTAAGGCCCTGGCCGAGGCTTAACACTGTGCTTGATTACTTCTTTCATTAAATACAATTAAATACAGTTTTTAATCACCACCATAGGATAACCTTCCTTTTTCCTGTAAAAGAATAACAATATGACAATACGTTTGATTGAGTCACAGACCAATTCATTTTCCTATTTGCGACAATTCTGTTTACATGACAGTTTTCCTCAGTCAGTTTGATTTGGTGTTACCATGCCAACAGGGTCAACACAGCCAGGAAGCAGGGTGGACTGGGACCAATGAGGATTCCCTTGCTCTCTGACCTCACACATCAGGTTGCCAAGGACTACGGGGTCTACCTAGAAGACAAGGGGCACTCACTGAGGTAAAACGCAAAATGACTCAGTACCACGCACACACACACACACACACACACACACACACACACACACACACACACACGTCTCCCTCTCTGGTTGTCGTCTGTGTCCTTCCTCGTCCTCCTCTTCTTCATCTTCCTCTTCCTCTTGCTCCTCTTCCTCGTCCTCAGAGGTCTGTTCATCATCGACGACCGAGGAGTCCTCAGGCAGGCGACCCTGAGCGACCTCCCGGTAGGTCGTAGTGTTGACGAAACCCTCCGTCTGGTCCAGGCCCTCCAGCACACTGACCGACACGGGACAGGTAGGAAGATCACACACACACACACCAAACCCAAAAGAACACACACACACACACTCCACACACCAAACCCAAAAGAACACACTCCACACACCAAACCCAAAAGAACACACTCCACACACCAAACCCAAAAGAACACACTCCACACACCAAACCCAAAAGAACACACTCCACACACCAAACCCAAAAGAACACACTCCACACACCAAACCCAAAAGAACACACACACACACACCAAACCCAAAAGAACACACACACACACACTCCACACACCAAACCCAAAAGAACACACTCCACACACCAAACCCAAAAGAACACACTCCACACACCAAACCCAAAAGAACACACACACACACACCAAACCCAAAAGAACACACTCCACACACCAAACCCAAAAGAACACACTCCACACACCAAACCCAAAAGAACACACTCCACACACCAAACCCAAAAGAACTCACACACACTCCACACACCAAACCCAAAAGAACTCACACACACTCCACACACCAAACCCAAAAGAACACACTCCACACACCAAACCCAAAAGAACACACTCCACACACCAAACCCAAAAGAACTCACACACACTCCACACACCAAACCCCAAAGAACACACACACACACACACCAAACCCAAAAGAACACACTCCACACACCAAACCCAAAAGAACACACTCCACACACCAAACCCAAAAGAACTCACACACACTCCACACACCAAACCCAAAAGAACACATTCCACACACCAAACCCAAAAGAACACACACACACACACACCAAACCCAAAAGAACACACTCCACACACCAAACCCAAAAGAACACACTCCACACACCAAACCCAAAAGAACTCACACACACTCCACACACCAAACCCAAAAGAACACATTCCACACACCAAACCCAAAAGAACTCACACACACTCCACACACCAAACCCAAAAGAACACACACACACTCCACACACCAAACCCAAAAGAACACACTCCACACACCAAACCCAGACCAAACCCTTCAGCAATCCAAACATGTATTATAAAGACAATTTCTGAGCCAAGATATGTATGCAACATGTGCAAGGCAGACCTTTCTTCACATTTCCTTGCTTAAGGTCTGTGTTGTGTGTGTGTGTGTGTGTGTGTGTGTGTGTGTGTAACATCTGTCTGTCCTCTTGCAGTGTGTCCAGTGGGATGGAAACCAGGAAGGGAAAGTGTAAGTGAAACTGATACCAACCCAATGTGTTACTGCTATATTTAAACATATTTAAATATTTACACATGCAATGGCCACACATATCTAAAATGAACTTTGATGTCAATGAGGGAGAGACTAAATTATGTTTTATCTGCCGCCACTGAGGTGGAACTATAAACAATATTCTTTTTAAACTCAATCTCACTCCAAGTAAAATTTAAAAACCATGAATGGTTTAATAGGTTTCCATAACAGCGTTGACAGACTGTAAAGATACTATAGCTACCTTGAGTTGTATTTGTGTGACGTTCTCATCAAATCAGATCGACCCTGAAGAGACACCGAGATCCAGATGGCCAAAATCAGAGCTGTGAGTTGCGGTAACATTGAACATGCATATTTAAATGGTTCTAAATGTTTTAAAGACTGTTTAGGGGAGTTGCTCCTAGGTGAATTGCTCTTGATACATTATTGCCAACTAAGCTAAAAATACAAATTTAAAGATAGTGTTTGAGTATACAGTGTGCTGCTGTTGTCTGATCTGTATGTACCTTTAATTACCACTAGATGGCAGTAAATACCAGTGTTCTCTTGCCAGTGTTTCTCATGATTTTCTTCTCAGATGAACCTCCTATTCTGGCAGGAGCAGTTTGTCTGCAGATGGAGTCAAACCAGGCAGCTGACTGACAATTTTGGGAGCAAACAATGTAAAAATTTGTACGACAATAAATGCGTTTGATTACATACGTGGATGTAGTTGCTAAAAGCACACGAGAACTTTGACCGAAGTCATCCCAATAAAGTTGATGATAATTGTTGTAAAGTTCCATGTTAAAACTGAGTATAGAAAATACGGAAAGAACTAGATTCAGACTTTGATGATAAATATACCTTTCTTTTATTGCATTTCTGTAATTCCAGCAAACACCTTCCCAATTCCCACTCCATTCAATTTCAGTCAATCACACATACCAACATGTAGTAAATAAAGGTGCATTTCAAAATATTTATACAAGTAACCAAATGTAGCTGCACTGAATAGCTTTGTGCGTAAATAAGCTGTATGGTGAATGTAAGAAGATTTCCGCATTGGAAGACAACAGTAAGCCTACATGGGTGACATTTTGTATAATAGTCACTTTTGGTAAAACTCCCACACAAACTTGCAAGATCTTCTTTTTTTCATTTGTTTCTTAAGATTTTTTTTCAGCGTTCAAACCAAAATAGGAGTGGAGTAAGGGTTGGCCAGGATTGGCTGGAAACTGGAAAATTGGGACAACTCGAAAGTTTGTGTTGACAAATGCATAATCTATGGTTTGAACGCTAATCAATATCAATGAGGAAAAACCCTAATGAGCAGATTCTGCTTCTGAAATGAGATCCTTGTTGACAGCGCAGAAGATAAACCCTAGAAAAGAGGCCATTCAGTTTATAATTATCAACGTAAACAAACCAACCAAACACCAAAAGAAAAGTGATCATGTGAAAGAAGTGACAACCAAACCTGCAAAGTAATACTTAGTAACCATTGATCATCGTGTATATTGTAAACAGTACATATGATGATGTAATGGTAAAAGATCTATCTTGTCCTTACAGTCATCTGTAGGTTTGACACATGCCTTTGCTTTGTCTCATATCTAAAATAATGTTATGACAAAGACTCTCCATCTTTTGATAGTTTCCCGCTTTTAGGATAAAAGGATCAATGTTTGTGCTCTCTCTCTCTCTCTCTCTCTCTCTCTCTCTCTCTCTCTCTCTCTCTCTCTCTCTCTCTCTCTCTCTCGCTCTCTCTCTCTCTCGCTCTCTCTCTCTCTCTCTCTCTCTCTCTCTCTCTCTCTCTCTCTCTCTCTCTCTCTCTCTCTCTCTCTCATCCTATTAAGTACTCTAGGTAAGGTTTGTTCATAGCTCACCCAAAGGCCATGTGAATTTCCAGGACTTGAAAGACTTCTTTGGCCTAGATTAGATATGGGACACCAGCACCAGTGTTATAACTGTCTTTGGGGCAACTAAACTGTAAACGTAAGGCTTTGGCAGTCAGGCAGGCAGTCAGTCAGTCAGTCTATCAGTCAGTCAATTACAGTCAGGTGTGTTTTGAAGGCTGAGGGGCAGACAGGTGTGTTTTGAAGGCTGAGGGGCAGACAGGTCAGA
>CM030186.1:1863638-1921138 GCA_017639675.1 Aplochiton taeniatus | reverse complement strand
TATTTGAAAATGAACTCGTTTTGAATTATTTCCATGGGCCTCGCTGAAAATGGCAGCAGGCATTGTTCTTGTTATCAAAAACTGCTCGGGTTCCTGTCAGCTCAGTCTATAAGACCTCTTGTGTGTGTGTGTGTGTGTGTGTGTACCTGAGACATGTGCATCTTGGCTTCGATTGAGGTTTTCCCCACCCAGGTCACATGACCCGTGAACTTGATGTCACAATCGGGGTAAATAATGTTCTTTCTCATGTCTGAACGGAGCGCGCACACACACATACACACACACACACAAGCACACACACACACACACACACACACACACACACACACAAAGACAAAGAGAAAGAACAGCGTTACAATGATTACATCGCCAATCCGACAACATTGTGTACCAGGTCACGGGGTGACGTAACAACGTAACAATATAACAGTGGAGTAGCACTTTGCTTTCCTCGTGGCCACTGGCTTCTGAGGCTGCACGAGAAGGAACATCAACTAGGGTCATTTTGGAAGTTTTAACAACTTGGCTCTCAAATAGTGAATCTTCTGTGGGCCCTTGGAAGAGCAACCATTGGCTAAGAGAGACTACAATACACCATTAACTAAAATACAAAAGAGATACCCAGCTGTTGGTTTTAAACTGAATGTTGTCTGCCTCTGAAGTCAAGAGCCAGCGTTACAGCTAAACAGGGAGTTCTGAAGTCAAGAGCCAGCGTTACAGCTAAACAGGGAGTTCTGAAGTCAAGAGCCAGCGTTACAGCTAAACAGGGAGTTCTGAAGTCAAGAGCCAGCGTTACAGCTAAACAGGGAGTTCTGAAGTCAAGAGCCAGCGTTACAGCTAAACAGGGAGTGGTAAATCCCTTTTACATCAAAACAAAATGACCATCGGCTTTGTAGAACTTGTCTACTCACAATAGTTACTGGATTAAGCAATTGATTGGACTGTAACTGACAGAGCACTTATTTGAAATACACTCTAATAATAATAATCAATATGAAAATATAACAAAAGGCTATCATCATCATCATCATCTTTGTGAAAATATCAGCGTAACAATAAGTTACCATTTCGTAACATGACATTTGTCCAATTAAATCAGTCATACCTATTTTATCCACCAGGGCGGTGACTATGGACAAAGGTGACGTCGTCAGCGATTCGCTACGAGTGTGAGAGTAACAGATCAGCACTGGAAGATGAAGAAGAAGGCGAAAGGAGAAGAAGAAGAGATTTACCCAAAGCAACTCAAAGACAAAGTTAACAAATTCATCCAAA
Organism: Aplochiton taeniatus; assembly: GCA_017639675.1. NCBI lineage: Eukaryota > Metazoa > Chordata > Actinopteri > Galaxiiformes > Galaxiidae > Aplochiton > Aplochiton taeniatus. The sequence goes on along the minus strand of CM030186.1, from coordinate 1,919,863 downwards.
CCTTATCACACATTATATATTGATATTATTAGGATGATCACATTTTGAATGAGATGCCATGTTTTAGACTAGAGTTACCAGCCAAACTGTCATGTTATGAATGAGATGCCATGTTTTAGCAATACCAGCCAAACTGTCATGTTAGGAATGAGATGCCATGTTTTAGCAATACCAGCCAAACTGTCATGTTATGAATGAGATGCCATGTTTTAGCAATACCAGCCAAACTGTCATGTTATGAATGAGATGCCATGTTTTAGCAATACCAGCACAACTGTCATGTTAGGAATGAGATGCCATGTTTTAGACTAGAGTTACCAGCCAAACTGTCATGTTATGAATGAGATGCCATGTTTTAGCAATACCAGCCAAACTGTCATGTTATGAGTGAGATGCCATGTTTTAGCAATACCAGCCAAACTGTCATGTTATGAATGAGATGCCATGTTTTAGAGTTACCAGCCAAACTGTCATGTTATGAATGAGATGCCATGTTTTAGCAATACCAGCCAAACTGTCATGTTAGGAATGAGATGCCATGTTTTAGACTAGAGTTACCAGCCAAACTGTCATGTTATGAATGAGATGCCATGTTTTAGCAATACCAGCCAAACTGTCATGTTATGAGTGAGATGCCATGTTTCAGCAATACCAGCCAAACTGTCATGTTAGGAATGAGATGCCATGTTTTAGCATTACCAGCCAAACTGTCATGTTATGAATGAGATGCCATGTTTTAGCATTACCAGCCAAACTGTCATGTTATGAATGAGATGCCATGTTTTAGCATTACCAGCCAAACTGTCATGTTATGAATGAGATGCCATGTTTTAGCAATACCAGCCAAACTGTCATGTTAGAAATGAGATGCCATGTTTTAGCAATACCAGCCAAACTGTCATGTTATGAGTGAGATGCCATGTTTTAGAGTTACCAGCCAAACTGTCATGTTATAAGTGAGATGCCATGTTTTAGAGTTACCAGCCAAACTGTCCAGGTCTTCCAGGATGCGTCCAAACCTAAAGAGAGACAACCAGATTCAGAGAGGCAAAATTACATTTACAGGCAATGTTATTCTAGTTGTATGTGTGTGTGTGTGTGTGTGTGTGTGTGTGTGTGTGTGTGTGTGTGTGTGTGTGTGTGTAAAATCCTGTGTGATGTATTCATGTATGTATTTAAAGTATGCGTATGAGGGCAGACAGTGCACCTGTAACCCTAATTGACTTTGTCTTAGAAAGTGTGTGTGTGTGTGTGTGTCCTTGTTAACCTCCTGACTTTATAAATGTTGTTAGCCAAAACATTGTTTGTGTGAATGTGTGTTTTACGCGGTGTATGTGAGCTTGCTTGAACTCATTACCCTAAATGACATTGTTGCGATAGGTCTGTGTCTATTTTTATAAACACGTTTGTATTTTGCCTCTATTTGTTCGGTGAGGTGACCTGACACTTGATGTTACATGAGATGTGTGTGTGTGTGTGTGTGTGTGTGTGTGTGTGTGTGTGTTTACCTGACAGAGTTGTGGAAGTTGAGGTACTTCTCCCGTAGCTGAGGCTGGGTGCCCAGAGGAAGGTGAACCTCTATGTAGCTGTCCTTCATCTTCCTCACTGGAAGGTCGTTCTGGGACTTAGCCAGCTGGGACGACAACGCCACACGCTCTGCCAACGCCTGCTGGTGGTCACTATGGAAACACGGGATAGGAGGTGGGGGAGAGGGAATGGGAGGAGTGGTGAGAGAGAGAAAAATATATGTAGGGAGAAATAGAAATACATTTATAGAAAGAGAGAGAAAAATAGAGAGAGAGAGAAAGAGAGAGGGAGACAGAAAGAGAAATAAATATATACAGAGAGAAATAGGGATACATTTATAGAAAAAGAGAGAAAAATAGAGAGAGAGAAAGAGAGAGAGAAATACATATATACACAGAGAAATAGAGATACATTTATAGAAAGAGAGAAAATAGAAAGAAAGAGAGATAAATATATACAGAGAGAAATAGAGATACATTTATAGAGAAAGAGAGAGAGAGAACGAAAGACAAACATTGCAGTCACAATATGTTCTTGTCACGTACATGAACAGGAACAATAAAAGCAACACAGTTCCTGTGAATCTGAGCAGCGGGCGAGGTCGAATACCTCTGGCCTAAACTCGTAAACAAAGCCTGCTGAAGTACTGTACAATCAGAGACAAGGAGACTGGACTGAGAGCCTAGCAGCACCATGGCAACGGGGGGTGAAAGCACCCATTGGCTAGGACCATTACCTTAACAGCTGTACTTCCTGTCGGCTTTGTTTGAAAGGGCCCAAGACATAAAGTAAGAAACGCTATCACATCACAGACTGGGGGAATTAGGGGGGGGGGGGGGGGGTTCTACTTCTTTCCTGTCCTGTGTGAGGAGCTGAATAAGTGGGGATAAAGTTGCTACAACCATGACAGCAACTCAAAACACAATAGCCGGAATGTTACTGTTGAAACCATACCTCCAGTTTGTGGACGCCCCCACTATCGCCCTTAGCCTGTTACGTACTGGAAAAACAACACAAACATCAGTTAGAACTCCAAACAGCATGCGTGTGTGTGTGCAGTGTGTGTGGGCGTGTAGGTTGACTTGCGTCAAAGAAACAATGTTGACAAAAGACAGAGAGAGAGAGGGAGGGGGGGGGGGGGGGGGAGCAAGAAGGGTAGACGCATACCCGTGCTGCACAGAAAGGAGGGAAGAAGAAAGGAGGGAGGGAGGAAGAAAGAGAAGAGGATCCCAGGACGACTCAAAGACAACAGTCAGCTGGACGTATCCTTCAATAAAGTCCTATAGTCCTACAACCTTTGAATCTTTATCAGAAAAGAGGGCAAGAAAATGAATTGAGAACAAGCCTCAAGTGCCTTCATGCCACTGCTACAGTTTCTCCAAGGCCAGTTCAAAGAAACCCCCCACGGATAAGGTGTGTGTGGGGTGGGGTGGGGGGGGACACAGAGGCCACAGTAGGTATACAGGTAGACTGTCTGGCGATTAGACTCAGCTTGATTCATGCAGCAGGTTTATAGAAAGAATTAGAACAGAATTAAGGAGAGGGCGGTTAAAGCTAGGGATTTCTTTATGTTTTAGTGTACACACCATTGTTCACAAGCAAATGTGCATTTCCTGTGGAGACATCAAAATGAATAAGGTCAGGGGCTGTGAGGTGAGGGGTCATGGATAGGTTCTGCTATTGGGTCAGTCTGTAAAGTCAAATTCTAACCTCATGATTTCTACCCTTTCAACGTCACATTTTGAAGATATTTTGAAGCCTACAACTTTTATTTTACTTCACAGTCTGGTCTTCTAGAGGCTACTACCATATAAGGACTACACACTATCAATACATTGATTTGTCAATCCCTTAATCAATCAATAGAGGGATTGACTCGTTCCATCTTTTACTTGCCGTCAGCCATGTCTGGTGCCTTCCCTTGCAGAGACACACATCCCAGAGAGAACGCTCTGGTTGTCAAGGACACAGACGACCTTAGCAACAAGAACCTGTGGATTGCAAAAATACAAAATAGCAAATGTACTCTGTGAGTCGCTTAGTTGAGTATGCCTTAGTGGTGGCAAAAGGCATACAGATTTCAGATTAAACATTTTCAGTAATCATTCAAGCAGATTTTTTTTAATCACATTCATATCTGTAAAAACAAATCAATCCAACATTTTGTTTTAACTAAATCTATATGGATTAACAGTACGGCTCTGTCTACAAACACTTGTATATACATTCTGATGTCTCGAAAAAGAGAAAAGATTTCTTCTATTCCCAAACCTGTTCCACTTGCTCTGTCAACAAATACTTTCATATTATCCCTGAAGCATGTTCCACTTGATCGCCTGTAAAGTCAGCCAATGAATGCATCTTCATCATTTCCAAATAACTAGCTAAGAGGATATGACAAGCACCCAACAGCTTCTCAGCAGTGGCCTACACAAGTGCGATGTGGTCATAAAAAACAATGGAGTAGGCCAAACCTGACTACCAGCTCTCAAAAACAACAAGGACAATCTGACAGTAAACCAATCTAAATACATATATATATATATATATATATATATATATATATATATATATATATATATATATATATATATATATATATATATATAATAGAATACCTGATATCCCATTAACATAAAGTCCTGTGCAATTACTACCACTTTTTTAATAATTTGTCTGTCAATAAGTTTGTGAATAAATTGTTGGGTTACGTGTCAACTAGAGACGTCTTGCAGCTAGCTTTCTAGTGTGACTTCATACATGCTGAGGCATAGGCTATTTCCGTAGTTGGAAGACCACTGTGGTGTAGTATCCTGCCAGTGAGGCAGGCACACCCTTTAAGTACACGAGCCCCGCCCTTTAAAAAGCGTGGGCTGTCAATTAAGAGGACCCACTGCTTCAATGTCAGTCCTAGCCACTGATGGTACGAAGTTAACCATACGCACACCAATTACACAGCCAAATTCTTGCTTACCAGGCTTAGGATACAAAACCCCACAACATTGAAGTCACGCGTTAGTGTAACACGCCCGGTACGTTACATTAGGTTATGGTTAAATACATACGTAGTTCAACTAATGATGGAGACAGCTAATTCTAGGTAGCTACCTAGCTAACTGAGCTACCTGGTGATGAAATGCTCCTCTGTTAAGCTAAACGTGTTAGCCACATCCATGGTCCTTCTACTAAGTAGGAATTGCACTGACCTTGGTGTGAGCATTTCTTTGAACTGGGCAGTTTGTTACAGTGAGGCAATTGAACGAGAGGTCAAACTTTCCAAGCTAAAGGCTGAAAAGGCGATGGGCTGAAAACAGCAGAAGCGACAACCCAACCAATTCCTTATTGTTTTTAGGCGCCTCCCTTTTGCACGTATACCGTAAAACAGATGAAGAGGGATCTACTAAATGGGGAGCCTGCTTAGAAACATACAATGTCTTACAGTCTATCTACAAGGAATGCCTGATTAGGTTAATCAACAGAAAGTGTAACTCATAGTAATTTTTCAGCATTTTAAGTGAACCTTTTTTAATCCAGTTAAAACCACATGTATTTGGTTGCGTGACAGCTACTCAGATAGAGGGGATGTTTTAACTTGAGACGCTTGGCCTAAAGTGGGTTGGACATGCATACACTGTAAAAAGCAATAACTGTTTAAGATAAACACCAGTTTAATGGGTAAAAATGTATGTGTATTGCGCCCACTTTTCCGATGTTTACCATTCACTTACTCAATTGTCTTTAGGTTTCGGGAGTTGGGATAATAGCCTGAAAGTCCTACATCTCGACTGCTCGCGGGTTAAAGTGCGGATGGATTGTTTATTGTCGATGATTAATGTAAATAATAATGTTAATGTGAGTGCACGGCTAGTTCACATTCCATGGAAGATGCCCGAAACCCTATATTAAACTTTAGTTAATGTAACTATGTAATTGCGTCGACAATACCATGCACGCCCCTATAACATTCCAAATTCGTACAGTGGACAGTGGGCCTACCATCCAGAAACGAATAACATTGAGCCGACAGTGGTGATCTTTTATTGTAATGTCACGAGCGCCGCGTAGACTACAAATTGGGTATTAAAGTTTTGCTGTCCAAGAAGGACAGTATAGCCTCCCATCCAGGAACTAAAAACAACTGCTTACCAGAGGGTATCTGTACTGTAGTAACATGGGATATATTGCCGCTACTATGATTAATCTCGACCGCATTAGAATATTGAACGCAACTAACAACCAAACATAAATTTCCCAGAAAATGCTATTATAACCACGCCGGGCCATGTAGTCTACACAGTATCCAGAGTACTGAAAAACAACAGTATCGTATCCTGGGACCCTGCACAACGGGGGACGATAAGTAGTAGCCCACTAATATAAAGACCTCGTGACCGGTGGAAGTAGGCGCTGTGCTGACGTATGGTGTATCCTTGGTGTTGATTGGTCAGAATCGTACAGTTCCGATAACTCTACCAACCCCCACCAGCCCCACTATAAAGTAGTAGCTAGAAACAAAGAACGGTTCAGTCCAGCTGATTTCAACTGAAGAGTGTTTGCTGCATGCCTTCTCCAGACTAAGGCGTCAGGATCCCAGACTGACAGCGAGGGTAGAACTCCTGGGAACCGAATGAAGAAACTCCTTTTGCTTCACTTTACATACAGAGGATTAGTAAGAAAAGGGAAAAAAAGTAAAAGAAGAAAATGGACAACTTTAAATTACGGAAAGCGGAACCCAAAGACGTGCCTGACCTATTGCGACTCATAAAGGTACGCTGAAGTGCGAAAACAAATAAGGGAGGCAATGCTACAACATTCCCACGCGGCCCTCTACATTTTAACGTGGCGATATATATGCCTTTATAACGTAAAAACGTTACTAGATGTACGATTTATGAGCTGTCCCATCCCCAATAGTTATTAGTTAACGAAGAAATTCAGTGAAAACGAATTAAATTATTTGGAAACAAAATGAGCGGATAACTGGTCAGATCCGACGCTTTAAAGAGACATTCTGTACTTTTCCGCTGGATATCCGAGTGCTACTGCACGGTCTGTAGTTTGTCTGCTTTTGTTTACATCCGCAACGAAACGTTTCCTTTGCTTTGAGTCAGTCTAGGCCTCCGGGCAGTTGGCCCGGTGTTTATTACGTTTCTGAATACAAACGCTAGAAATGAATATTATCCTTAAAATTAATGATTGTATTTATATGCTGGCTTTAAAAGAGAAAATCTGAAGTTATGGTTTTATTCTAGGAACTTGCGAAGTATGAAGAAATGGAAGATCAGGTGAAATTGACTGAGAAAGGTAAATACAACGTTGGACAAGTCAAGTTTGTGCTCACCCACACAAACACGAATTGCAACACACTTACAAAAGACACACTCACTTATGTACTCACAGAAACAACTAAAAAGGTTCAATTGTAACATCAAGTAACACATTTCAATGCTCAAACATTGTAATTTATCATTTCTATTTTTCTTGGTAGATCTGCTGGAAGATGGATTTGGCGAACACCCGTTTTACCACTGCATTGTAGCGGAACAACGAGGAGAGCTCGGTGTTAACGGTAGGAATTCCCGCCGAAGCAGTAGCTTCAGCGTTCGTTCTAGACTCACATAAGAGAGAACTTATAGGAGTGGCCATAGAGTTGAATAACATAGGCCTATTTGAATGGCTGTGCCTTTAAATTACACACGAGTCCTCTTTGCCAAATCCATAATTTCACACGGCAGAAGAGGAAGCCCAAGATGAACTGTGTTATGGCCTACATTTGTGTGACACTTCCTGGGTTTCATGATGTAATGTTAGTCCTCAGTCAAAAGTGGCCTGAATGTCAACATTCATTACTCAGTTACTGTGTGTGTGTGTGTGTGTGTGTGTGTGTGTGTGTGTGTGTGTGTGTGTGTGTGTGTGTGTGTGTGTGTGTGTGTGTGTGTGTGTGTGTGTGTGTGTGTGTGTGTGTGTGTGTGTTTCTCTCTATTTAGGTCCTATGGTAATTGGCTTTGCCATGTATTATTTCACCTATGACCCATGGATCGGAAAGCTGCTTTACCTGGAAGACTTCTTTGTGATGCAGGAGTACAGGGGTGAGAATTAAAACACACACGGACGTGTATGATCACTCACTCACTCACTCCTTTTGTCTGAGTACAGGGGGAATAAAAACACACACAGCCAGTCAGCCGAATGATCTTAGATCAAAACACACACACAGCCACATTCTCTCTAACTCTCTATCACTCACTCACCTTACACAAGAACAGGCTTAAGAGAAAGTACAACCCTACATGTTTTCTGCTTGTCTCTAACTCCTCCCATAGCCATTTCTCTTCAGCCTTTTGTATATCCCCTCTAGATTTTATTATATTAACCAGTTCAATGCTTCTTCTCTCTCTATTTTGCTCTTCTAATTTGGTCTGTTTTAAATCCAATTATTGAGCTACCGACAGTAAATGAGTTCCGTGACGAATAATTCCCCTTCTCCTCCTGTTCCCTCTCATCCAGGGTTTGGCATTGGATCAGAGATCTTGAAGCTACTCAGTCATGTGAGCACTTGAGTTGTTACGTTATTGATCTGAATAGATTTGACACATGACCCATGTTACGGCAGGTTTTCAAAATGTTTGCATTTCGACGCCGTTGCGTCCTTGGAATTAGTCTGGAAGCCATTTAAATATGTTGAGGCTTGTTGACAGCGGAAGGATGACGCGCGGTCTTTAGCTCAAATGTTAAGTGGCTGTCCTCTCACTGTGCTTCTCCTTCTCCTGTTTTCTTTCTTCACCCCCCTGGTTCTCTTCTCTTTCTTTGTCTCAATGTCCACCTCTATCCCCCTCTTTCTCTCTCTGTCACTTTTTCTCTCACTCTCTCTCTCGCTCTCTCTACCCTGTGCCCATCTTCAGACTGCGATGAAAACTCGCTGTAGCAGCATGCACTTCATCGTTGCCGAGGACAACAAGGCGTCCATCGAGTTCTACAAGCGGCGCGGCGCCGCGGATCTCTCTTTGGAGGAGGGCTGGAGGCTGTTCAGGATAGACAAGAACTGCCTTCTCAAGATGTCCCTCCGCAAGGAGGAGTGAGCTGGCCCCAAGGATGGAAGGATGGAAGGAAGGAATAGTGGGGAGGAGAGTAAGGTGCAGGTGGTCAGATCCAGAAACATTAATGGCAGAGCTAAACTTAAAAGAACAATTCAGGAAGCTCTTTTTCTGTGATGTTTATTTCCTTAAATAATTAATTGGAAGGAATCCTCTTTGCTTTTATTAAAAAAAGTGTTCAAATAAAAATGAGGCATTCTTTTTTTAATTGCTATTTGGCTCATGGCAATTACCCTTGTCTTACTAGATGATTAGTATTTTTTCTTTGACTTTTACGTGGGATTTGGTTCTTAAATAAACTCACCGTGTCCGATTCTGACACATTCATACTTCACCTCTCCAATAAAAAGAGACAGTGGGAGTTGTTAATCAGACGGAAGTAAATTGAATTAACAAGTTAACATTTATTTTAATCTGTGTGCATCACTTACTTATTTTTGGTTTCTTAACTCGTACATCTAAAGTCTTGTATTAAACTAACAGCAATCTTAGGTAAAAGTGTAGGGATTTGTTCTGTGGGTCATTTTGCTTTAGGACTAACTTGTCTAATCACTTTTGCAATGAGTATAATTGTGTAATACTTTCTTTATTATGCCATGGTATTTTGTTAATTGTGCTAATAAAAGTTGAACTGCTTACCTATAAAGTGGCTACTTAATACTGTGAATCAGTTACAGATGTGAAGGCCAGATCGTTGAGTGAGAGCAAATTGTGTTTTTGAACTGCTCTTGACGCTGTTTCTACATTGACAAAACTAAATTGATAACAGGCTCCCAGATTTCGCTATATGCCGGCAACTAGTTCTCAGTGGTTTCCTTCAAGTCAAGTTTTTTTTTTCTTCTATTTTTAAGTTTGGAACGTTTTGCTTCCCAATCCTGAAGCAGCTCTGCTTTTTTCTCCAGTCTGACGAGAGCATATACTGGCGGAGCTTAGACAACCTTTGAGATCATAATTGTTCTGAAAAGATTGACACAATCAAACAATGGGCTTCAAAACAGAAGAAACCTATAGCCTACAAAGATCACTTGTCACAAAATGAACAAATGGAAGAGAGTTATGTGTCCTCAGGGTTTTTGGGTGTGACGCCCTTTACAACTGAAAGTTGACAGCCCTGTACTCTTCGTCAGTGGGGTATTTTTTTCCTTTTTTGAAATGAACTTCTTAGAGAAGGTGAGCATTGGTAGATTTACTGCACTGAACTTTGAAGTCTGCCAGAACAAATCAAAGTTATTCCAGGACAGTCTCTTTTTTAAACCTCCCTCCCTCTCCCTCTCTTTCTTTTTCTTTTTCTCTTTCTCTTTCTCTTTCTTTGGTGTCCACAGTTTGCCCCACCCTTTCCAAGCCAACTGATCCTCTGTTCCATTAGTCAGTCAGTCAAGGTTTTTGATGAAGAAAAAAGTTTGACTATATCCGTAAACTACAGTATTGTACACACAGCCATGTCCTCATAACATACACGGCATGACAGATATGAGTCAACTGTCAAATTCTTCACCTCCTTTGAACTTTGTGAAACAAAGAAGGGCCATGAAGTTACATTTAGAATGGTTCTTATATTTGTGTATTTTAGTGAGATTGGGTTTCATTGAGCACATGAACAGGAATCCTCATATTAAAACTTCTTACACTTGAACAGCTGCTCCATTTAATAGAGATCAGAAATTGCAAACATCCTTGAATTAATACAGCAAACAAGTATTTTTTCCATGGCAGGTCTAAGCAGGGCTTGTTTCCATGGCAGGTCTAAGCAGGGCTTGTTTCCATGGCAGGTCTAAGCAGGGCTTGTTTCCATGGCAGGTCTAATCAGGGCTAGTTTCTATGGCAGGTCTAAGCAGGGCTAGTTTCTATGGCAGGTCTAAGCAGGGCTAGTTTCTATGGCAGGTCTAAGCAGGGCTAGTTTCTATGGCAGGTCTAAGCAGGGCTAGTTTCCATGGCAGGTCTAAGCAGGGCTAGTTTCTATGGCAGGTCTAAGCAGGGCTAGTTTCTATGGCAGGTCTAAGCAGGGCTTGTTTCTATGGCAGGTCTAAGCAGGGCTTGTTTCCATGGCAGGTCTAAGCAGGGCTTGTTTCCATGGCAGGTCTAAGCAGGGCTAGTTTCTATGGCAGGTCTAAGCAGGGCTAGTTTCCATGGCAGGTCTAAGCAGGGCTAGTTTCTATGGCAGGTCTAAGCAGGGCTAGTTTCCATGGCAGGTCTAAGCAGGGCTAGTTTCTATGGCAGGTCTAAGCAGGGCTAGTTTCCATGGCAGGTCTAAGCAGGGCTAGTTTCCATGGCAGGTCTAAGCAGGGCTAGTTTCCATGGCAGGTCTAAGCAGGGCTAGTTTCCATGGCAGGTCTAAGCAGGGTGTGTCAGTTTTCGCAGCAGTTTTCTTTTACATCGTGGAACAGGGGAGATGATCACATATGGTCATGATTTTTTTCTTTTCTCCTTCTTGTTAGGGGAGTGATGTAAAAGAAATGAAAAACAACTCCCCTCTGGGTAATTTCCACGTAATCAGTGAGTTGACCTTGCCTCTGCCCAATCTGCAGTGGAGACAGAGATGGCCGTTCCTAGACCATCCCCCGCCACAGCTTCACCATGGTAACGTGGCCCCTGTTTCGCCTGAGGGTGAACAGTGTTCTTCATGGGTCACCTGGTACCCAGCGAACATACAACCGTAACACTGTACACACAGACGCGCACACATGCAGAAAACACAAGACGGACACACAACACTGGATACTGTACTGAACACAAATGCACAAAGGTAAGAAAATGTGAATGTTCACATGGTTAAGCTATACATGGAACTCAGAGGAGATACGAGTTCTTTGGGAACGTTTGGCAGGACAGTGTGAAAAAAGGTGGGAGGAGCGAGGGAATGAGTGAGGGATATGGAGGAAGGGAGGGAGGGAAAAGAGGAAGTAAGGGATAGAAGTATAGAGGGCAGTAGAAGATTCTTATCATTTGTTGACCTTAACAACTGACACCGCCAGACAGACACAATATATTATAGGCCATAAAACCGATCAAAATGAAGCTCAATCATCAGAACACTGTTTCTATCTGTCATCAGTGGCACAGCTCCGCCTATTACATAAACCATGAAAAATGTCAAAGGAAAAATCTATTTTCCACTATTTAAATGTTTACTCTGCAGCTTCCTCCTGTTCCTCTAATACCGGCAGGTGTGTCCGTGTGTGTGTGTGTTAGTGTTTCCGTTTATACTTTATCTGTCCTGCTGAACCATGTGGTTTAGTTTACGTGTGTGTGTGTGTGTGTGTGTCTTTTTACTGAGGAGCCATGTGGTTGAATTTATGTGTGTGCGTCTTAAGTGTGTGTTCCTTTGAGCGTATGTGTGTGTGTGTGTGTGTCTTTGTACTGAGGTACCTTGTGGTGGAGTGTGTGAGCGAGGTTAGGTAAACTGTGTGTGTGTGTGTGTGTGTGTGTGTGTGTGTGTGTTTTTAACTTTACAGATGTGCAAAATGGAAACTATACGGCACACCCAGACTAACAGAATGTTCCGTGCCAACCCAGTCTAGTTTATTTTATTTCTATGTCCCTTGAGAGGCGACAGTCCGGAGGTCAGAACTACCCCTCGTATACTTCACAGCCAGCACTTCCCTCAGGAAACCGCTGCCCCTTGCTGGAGCAGGAACAGTGGGGGCATGCTCACGATACTCTTTTATTTTTGGATGTGCTGTTCTCTCACATAGACGAGTGTGAATGAATGTTGTTGAGGGAAATGCTGTGATCAGAATCGCTGTGCATCCTTAACACACTACATTTGACAAAATAATGAGTAGACAGTATGCCAACGGGACATAGTATGTGAACATTTCGTATGGAAAAAGTTCCCAGATGACATACTCAATGTGGGAACATTTTTAGTAGCCAAGAGATGTTGCTAGACTATGGTTATTTGCCCAAAATGCAATGGGCCAACTTCTTCAGGCTTTGACAGAATACAAAACGGCGTGGGGGTTTTGGTCACAGTTCAGCATACTAACAATTTAAGCAAATCTTTCAGTTTCAGTAAACAGTATGCAGTATGTGCTTATGGAGGATATCAGGCCTATTGAAGTATGTGGTTCCGAACACAGCCACAGTCTAGCAACATCTTTCGGGCCAAATTTTCCTAAATATAGTATGTGATCCGGGAACGTTTTACATTCTCAAGTCTCACACGGACCGTTGTCACACTGCCCACTCATTCTTGGTCAAATGTAGCGTGTCCGTAGGGATGCACGGTAGGAACACAGCCAACACAGTGACGCCTGGCTTTGTGTCCTCTCCATTGACTGTACAGTCCTGTCCACAGTGGAGTCCACGGGGGCATTTTCACTGTCCTCCCGGTTACTTCTTTGCCCTCTTCACTAGGTTAACGTACCACTCCTGTCCGAAAATAAATCATCCAATGTCCTCCGGTTAAGTATTGAACAGTTCCAATTTCTTCCGGGAAGCTATAATGGGGGCTATTTGCCAGCTATTATTATAATTATTATTATCAAATGAAAAATCATCCGATGGGTATCATTTTCACATAGGCCGCTGCCTATAGGATCTTGGCTACAAACAGAAGAAGGATCACTTTAGACTGAGGGGTAAGATTTAATAATAGGCTTTCTACTTTATCTTTCACACAGAGGTTCGAGAAGAAGCAGCGTTAAAAAGTAATAGTTAGATATGTGTTTCTACATTTTATTAGTCTATTAACATTCGATGCATGAATAATTAAATATCCCCCCAGCAAGTTTCAACTTCACACTGCAAAGAGTGCAGGGTTTAGCAGGGGGGAACATTTTTCCCTATGTCGTTTTGCCATTGTGGGAAGATGTTCCCCCCTGTTTCCAAGGAAGCAAAAGTTCAAATGACACCAAATGTACTGTGCATTACAATCTATGCACACAGAATCCCCACAGCAAGTTTTAACTTCATACTGCAAAGAGTGCATGGTTTAAAACAGCACTCCGATTATGAATTGAATGTAGCCAGTAGGCACCATGCCCCCACATAGCACCTGATCAAAAATTGCAGTGATGTTCATTCTATGGTACCTAAAAAACTCTCCGCCTTGATTGGGAGTTAAACAAATAAAAACGTCAAAGCTTTCAATGCATTATTTCCACTTTTAAACATTAGATATTTAACGATTCCTGCATTGATTGTCAAAATGAAAACGGCGATAGGCATGTCGTACTTTACACTGCCTCTCCTCCCATTTGTGTTGCAAAGATAATTTAGGATGAATCAGTGGATGTGTGTAGAAGCAAGAGCAAGCATTATCCTGTTTTGAATAAATATGAAATACACTTCGGTAGTATAGGAATGGTACTTACACCATAATGCTATTTACAGCTAGATAGGGGGGATATTTAACTTGAAGCTTTTGTAGAATGTTTTAAGATGATAATCCTAGTTATTGATTATTAAATAGAGTTGTCCAAATACTTATTAGCGTTTGTTTATTCCTCAGACTATGTGAAAACTACTTATAACATATTTTTTTATAATTTCGTGTCACATGTAGGCCTCCATTGTCATTTAGATTTTTCTTTTATTTTACAAAGTAGCATAATTTGAACACCTTTTTCTAATGTTTAATTAAACAAATACGTGTATTTCCAAGGGTAGCTTTGCTGTAGGTCAGCTTTTGCAGTGTGAAGTAAATGGTAGCTTGCAAAGCTCTGCTTTCAAAGTAGCTTCCCCTAAGATGCGCTTTTTGTAGTCCCTCTTCGGGACATGAAGTAGTAGTTTTACCACGGTAGAGTCAAGTCAATAACGTCCGCCATCGCATGGTGTTGTCCGGTCGGGGTTTTTCCTAAGTCCTTATGAAGTCTCCTTCATATCATCCCTTGACCCCATGAATTTTTTCCCATCGAGGTCAAGGAAAAGTGATTAGTAAAAGATATAGGACGTATTTTTTTACTATTCCAACGCAACCCTAGACTTTTCACCAAGGGCGCCGCCATGTTGCATCACGTGACATGTGTGGCGTCATGAACGAGGTAGTTGTGTACATCCCAGGATCTATGCTACTGTCGTGAATCCGAAGCATAGTATGCCTTCCATTAATAACCAGCAGAAACGAAGAGGTGGTGGAACACATTGCATTGCCCCAGGATGCACTAATGACTATTATAAAAGCCAGGGTGTTCACTTTCATACCTTGCCACACAAACGCAAAACTGTATTTACAGCATGGCTTTCAGCTTTAAAGCGTTCCCATCCACCCGCCTGCGTTGGACTTCGTGTATGCGGTGATCATTTCCAAAACTCAGACTACGTCTTCCAGCATAAATTTAATGATCATGGAGAACTAGTACAGACCAAAACAGCAAAGCTCAAGCCAGAGGCAGTACCATCCATTTTTGGTTTTTCTAGCAAATGTGCAGGTAAACCAAATAGACATACCAAAATCTTACAAAACACACAGCGCAAGGAGAGAGCGGAAAGACGTGCCAGTAAGGCAGGAGAAAGAGAGGTAGGTTAGCCAGAAGGCTTTCAACGAAGTCACTGTGCAGCAACATTAAATCATAACACTGTTCTATTATGTAGCTTACACCCGTAGGTTCCGGAACTTATATTTGAGTGTTTCCTTTTGGCTTTGACATAATAAACAAGAGTGCCGGGGTTTGGTCAGATGTTCTAGTTGAAAATACTAAGAAGTTACGCGATTTTTTGTGTGAAAACTATACTAGATTTCGGTTTCAGTAAACAGTGTGTCGTTGTATAGAGTGGGCCAGGAATGAGTCCGGAAGTGTTAGCATTTTTGCTCCATTGGTTCCCTCGTCTCGAAGTCAATGTTTTTTGTTTGTTTGTTTGTTTGTTTGTTTTTTGTTTAGATGCCTGAAACAAGATCTGTGGTTGATACAAGCTTAAGACATTTTCACGTTTTGTTCTACGACGTTAAATGCGTTACTAAATGCCCCAATTGTGTTACGTTAACGTTACCTTTGTTAACGAGTGTTAAATAGTGACAACTAATACAAAATGGGGTGTCAATCAAAAGTTAGCCACGCCCTAAAGCATACCCTGCTTTATCGTCTATTTAACTCTAAATGGGACCACCATTTACAAAATGAACACCTTCCTGTATTGAAAAAGACTTGAAACTAGTGATAGGGACTATAAACTCGTAAGGAAAATGTTTACTGGTGAAATAAAGTAAGTAAGAAGTAGGGTTATTTTCTCATAGACTTCCATACAATCGGACTTCTCTTTGCAAGCAGTGGAGTCGCCCCTGCTGGCCATTAGAAAGAATGCCGGGTTAAAGTGATAGTTCAACATTTTGGGAAATAAGATATGCCCCAATTTACCCCTGTTCAGACGAGGTGGTTGATGTCAATTTTATGTTCGCACGTCCAGAATTTAGTTACATTGTTCTTGTAAAAGTAGCCACCGAAAGAGTAAGCTTGAGGTAACCGTTAGCATGGCTCCCAAAAGTGACCAAATACTCGTTGCTGTATTGTATGTCGCACGTGTGGAAATGAAAAAGCAAAATAAGTTCTTGAATAAGCCTCAGCACCACTCACTTGAATGGCCTGCTATTGCGGGAGAGTAACTTTACTTACAACGGTGCGCTTTTTGTCAAAACAGGTCCCTCACCCTGGGTTACCTACCCGACCCAAGGTAAAACTGTGGTTCCACCTCACAACAATAGGTCCGACCTCTGTTTCAGTAACAACAACGTTGCACTTGTATATTTTCATTTCTATACGTTGGAAATGTTGTACATACACACAACATGTAAATAACACAGATTTGGAGTTTTTATAAGGTGTATTTTGTCACTTTTGACAGAGCCATGCTAGCCGTTTCCACTCAACTAGCTTATAGTCATTGTGCTGAGCTAGGCTACATTTACCTGCCTATTTACCTAAATTACTCATTATCGGATGTTCAAATATAACACATCAATCGTCTCCTCTTACTAGAGTTAACTAGGCACACATCTTATTTCCCGAAAAATTAGACCTGTTCCTTGAACACCTATAGGAACAACAAAGGAAGAACTTTGCTTGGGGTCACATCTACTTTATTATTATTTTATTTTTTAAACACAATTACACTCACACTAACTGTTATTATTCTGCTTTGGACAGATTACTCCCCACACCAAAGTGTGTGGCGATCACCTCGATAAAGACAGCCATATGAATGACCTTTTATTCGCTGCAAGGCTAAAAGCTGAGGCGGTACCAACCCTGCTTGCATGGACCAAGCCAGACAAGAAGCCAGTCCCCAGGAGACTCACAAGGTGAACTGATTTTTTAAAACACATTTTTTTTTTTTACGTATTTCTTTTTCTGGATGTGTTTTTAGAAGCTTTAGTTATAGAGCTTTTATAGGATCCTCCTGTAATATTTAATATTGCCTTGACAAGTGTACATTAAGTAGATTTACAGTCATGGTTTTACTTTAAATCCAGTGTGGCGATGTAAAGAGACCTAATAATTATTATAATTATTAAAATAATAGTAACAAGCTCACTGAATAAATAATAATAGTAACAAGCACACTAAATAATGTCAAAGAAACCATTGCAGCCTATATACATTAGCATTGTACATGTCCCACATATAAATTGCATACGTGTAGAGTCCAAATATTTACACGATATCCGGGAATGAAAGGTGATGCCTATTCATATCTTGATTTTATTTAATTTCAATATGTTTGTTTAGTTGTTGGAATGTATCCATATATATTCTACCTTAAACAGGGCTGGAAAATAGACTTCGGTTACCCCTGTATGAATAAATAAAAGAGTTATAATAATCTCAGCAATCCCATGTATTTTTTGTGTGTTTCAGGTGTGATTCACCTGTAGCCCCTGTACCCACAGCACTCACTGAAGGTCCTAAAGATCCACGGTAGGCTACACTTAAACCCTTTTCTTATTTTCTTCATAAAAATTGTTGTGGTCCCTCACATAAGTTGCATTTGTGGAGAAACCAAATATTCCTACACTATCACTGAATAAAAGCTGTCGTGTCATATTTCAGTAAACCAATGTTTTTTTTTTTTTCTTTTGATTTTTGTGTTTCAGTTGTGATTCCTCTGAAGCCCCTGTACCCACAGCACTCCCTGAAGGTCCTAAAGCTGAAAGGTAGGCTACACTAAAACCTTTTTCTTATTTTCTTCATAAAAAGTATTAGGGTCCCTCCCTATACAATAACAATAACATAAGTTGCATATGTGGAGAAACCAAACATTCACACTCTATCACTGGATAACAGTTGTTGGGTCATATCGTAAAGGTAATCATATTTCAGTAATCCAATGTATTTTTTAATTTGTTTTTGTGTTTTCCAGTTGTGATTCACCCAACACCCCTGTACCCACATCACTCTCTGAAGGTCCTAATGATCAAAGGTAGGCTGACTTGTAACCTTTCTCCCAATGTCTTTGCTATGACCCTCCTCAGTGGGCTTTAAAATAAAACCATCACTATCACTTAATACAAAGCTGGCTGTCTACCCTATCTTTTTACTTATGCATCCTAATCAGTCAGACAATCAAAAGTGGTTTTCACAGTAGCAAATGTTACACTTATGGTTCTAACTTATAACCCATGCTTAAAAGAATAGGGAAATATGCTACTCATGAAGAAGTACTTTTACTTGACAAAAAAAGGACACAAATAAGTCAAATGTAGTAAATCTTTTGTAAAAGTAAAAAAGTAGCTCCCTTAAAAAGTACTCAGAGTAAATGTTACTACGTCACCCTTTAATACTCAAACCTTGTTCTCCGCAGAGATGCCATGGAAGATGATGTCCAATCGGAGAAGGGTATTCGCTTATCAAAGTGAGCTAATTACCTTGAAGTAGCTTACATCCCCAACGTAACCATTTGAAACATATCGACCTTTATAATTAGTACACGTTGAATTGACGATAGGATTAGTCTGTAAGGACGCTGTCGACGTATTTTTCTGTGGAAGACTACTAATTGCCAAAAAGGGGTTACTATGGGTAAAGTATTTTCACTTATATCATATATAAGTATACTTGTGTTATACATGCCTACGTTAGATGTGTATCGAGTGAATGGGAAAGTGTGTCCAAACTTTTGACTGGTACTGTATACAGTACTGTGCAAAAGTTTTAGGCAGGTGTGTAAAGTAAAAATGCTTTCAAAAATCGAAGTGTTAATAGTTTGTTTTTATCAATTAACTAAATGCAAAGTGAAGGAACAAATGAACAATCTAAATCAAATCAATATTTGCGGTGACCACTCTTTGCGTTCAAATGTTTGCCAGCATTTTTTCACATCTGCCTTTCTTTCTGCCAGTCTTTTGACTGGCACTGTAAGTATACATTTGTTTTCAAAGTTTCTTTGCGATATGGACGCGTGTACCCCATCCTGATCATGACTACTGCCAGACGCCTCCCAGTGTGAAGGAGCAGCTCGAGGATGCTCACCAACACATTAGCCGGCAGACACAAGAAATAGAGAAACTTCGAAACGAGCTGTGTCTTCTTAAAAGGTAACACTTGACAATCTGAATGACTCAATGTTTAGCTCTGGTCAATGTCAAGTGAAAAGATTATATATACACCAAATTAACCTTTTTATCACTATTTGAGCACCATGTAACAATTACCATGTTATAAACTCAATTTTATTGAATGGGTTGTATGTCATATTAAGTTTCGTAGGTGAAATACAATTTTTAAAGTGGTTCTACTTAAAAAGAATGGTGTCAGTTCATTTTGATGATTCTTTTTTTGACTTTGTATATTGTGTCTCTCCGGTTGCAGACAAGAGGAAGCAAAGAAGGCCTTGCAGGTGAAACGATGGATAAGAGACCCTTCACTGCACACTTACGCTAAAAAGAAGAAAGAGGAGGAGGAAGAGGAAGAGGAGGAGGAAAGACAACAAGCGAAAACGGAAAATGGACAGGTTTCTGACAGCTCTTCACAGCGTGTTTTTTTTACTAAAAGGTTGAGTGACTAAGTAAGAACTATAAACACAAGTTGTTTTAT
Organism: Aplochiton taeniatus; assembly: GCA_017639675.1. Lineage (NCBI taxonomy): Eukaryota > Metazoa > Chordata > Actinopteri > Galaxiiformes > Galaxiidae > Aplochiton > Aplochiton taeniatus. The sequence continues at coordinate 1,900,275 of CM030186.1, read as the reverse complement.
GCTTCTCTTTTCTTTTGTTAGCAGGTTTCCATAACAACGGCGGGATCACAACAGGTTCCACTGATAAAGTTTCTACCAACGGCAGGTTCGTTTTTGAGTAGTTAACAGTTTTTAATTGATATTAATATATATATATATATATATATATATATATATATATATATATATATATATATATATATATATATATATATATCTTGGATAGCAGGATAATGTTCTATTGTTTTGACTGATTGGCCATTGTCCTGTACTGTCCACTGTAACTAAGCAGAACATAATATGCACTTAGCAACTAGAGTGTGTTAAGAGAAGACAAAGTAGAACTTGAGAAACAGAGAACCCATGTTAATTTCTGTGTTTAACTATTGCTTGTGTGTCTCTCTCTGCTTTGCCACAGGGTGGTCAGTGAGCCAAGCATCCAGTAAACAGACGGTTCAGTCTCTGATTGGAACAATTAACAACCAGCCAGTTCAGTCTATGAAGGGGACAATTAACAACCAGCCAGTTCAGTCTATGAAGGGGACAATTAACAACCAGCCAGTTCAGTCTATGAATGGGACAGTTAACAACCAGCCAGTTCAGTCTATGAAGGGGACAATTAACAACCAGCCAGTTCAGTCTATGAAGGGGACTATTAATAACCAGCCAGTTCATTCTTTAAATGGTACAATCAACAATCAAGCAGTTCATTTTCTGAATGGAACAATCAACAACCAACCAGTTCATTCTTTAAATGGTACAATCAACAACCAACCAGTTCATTTTCTAAAGGGGACAATCAACAACCAGCCTGTTCTGTCTCTGAATGAGACAACCAACAACCAGCCAGTTCAGCCTCTGAATAGGACTGTCAACCACCAGCCAGTTCAGAGCTTGAATAGGACAGTCATCCAACCAGTTCATTTTCTGAATGGGACAATCGACAACCAGCCAGTTCAGTCTCGGAATGGGACAGCGAACAAACAATCAGCTTTGGCCTGGCTAAATGATAATTTCCACTTGGTTTCTTCCGCTGTGCGTGCTAAACAGATCTGCACCCTGCCCGTGTCCCAGACCCCACCAAGCCAGACTGCAGCTACTAAGAACCCAGAGCCTCACACGGTAAATGGAGTCCCAGGCATTTCGTTTTTATTCCTGCACAAAAACCAGCCAGCCAGGCTTTTATGTGCTGGCAACAGCAATAGTCCAGACGCTCCTAACGCAGGCGAGACGTGTGGGACTCCAACCCTCAATGACAAACCGTCTCAGGTCAAGAGCGTGGTGGTGCAAACCAAGATCCCCACCATGGACACGGACACACAGATCAAAGCAGAAAGTGAAGAACTTGCCGTTTCAGAACGTAACACGACGGCAACGGACACAAATTGGTCTCCATCCTTTCCGTGCCGTCACGATGCGTGCGCCGCCGACGCTGAGAGCATAGACGACGTTGTGAAGGTAGAACTTTTGCCCGTGGAAATTGAATGTCCTGCACGCGCAGCCCAGGAGTATGGAGCTCCGTCCTCTCAGGAGAATGGACCGCACTCACCCCAGGATGGGGAGCCCTTTCCTGGGCTTTACTCAGGCCTCATCCCCCCTCTCAGTCCCCGCCATGCTGTGGATGAGGAGGACAGTGAAGAGGACTCTGAAGGGCCGCGAAGAGACAGTGAAGGTGTGTGGTGGCGAAATTACATTTCATAATTTAAATGTAATAATTGGAGTCGTTTTTTCACTTTACACAGCTAGGATTCAGCACCCAGTATTTATTTATTGAACTTTAAATTGAGACTTGAGCGCGTTTTATATTATTATCTTTATGAGTGTTATGCCAACATCGACTTATGGTGGTTAGGGCTGCAACTAACAATTATTTTGGTAACTGATTAATTAATCTGCTGGTTATTTAATCGATTCATCGATTAATCGGATAAAAACACAAAAACAAGTTTTATTTTCATCATTTCATTCACAAATAAAAAATGTGAATCCAAATTGACGATATGAAAACAAATAACAGACCTATATTTATGCCATACAACAAGTACCAAAGATGCTTGTTTCTTTGATTAAGTGCACAAAAATCAGGGTTTTCACATTGCTTAAATGGCCCACGTTTATGACACTTGTCTGTCAAAGTAGCTGCTTGCCAATGACATATCTGCTCTCAACCAACTCAAGTCCTTTCTGTATAATGGTTTTTAGAGTGCTCATCTTGGATTTAAGGCATAATGGATATTATAACACTGTATTATGTGTATGTAGAAATGCATAGCACTTTATTCCACCTGAAGTAGCCAGTCATGGAGATAGTTTTTTTTCTTTCCTGAAATGATAAACACAGTATGAGTATTTAACATAAAACTCAATACATGCCCGGGCTCAACATTAAGGCTTGTCTGAGACAAGTGGATTTCTTTGTTGGACAAGTAGAACATATGTTTACATGTCCCCCTGGAAATAATAAAAAAAACAACATACTATTTTACCTTTATAGCTAGACTAACTTTAGCTATACTGCATCTGCTCTGGCACTGACGTTTGGAAGGTTTCAATATTGAAGTCAATTTGACTTATTAGCCCATTCAAGCTGGATCCCGAGCAAACACTGGCTATTAGATAAACGAGAAAAACCCCCTGCTGTGAGAAGGATTCCTCTCTTCAAAACGCGGTGTATGTCATGGGTCTAAACAATAATAAAAAAAATTTAAAATGAAGATTGTGTTGCAACTCACCCTGCTGTTGAGTCCCATGCATCAATGGCTCCAACATGTTTTCGTTACAAGGGTTCTCCCAGTACCGTTGTGCTCCCGTCATGCAAGATCGGTATTACGTAGTTTGCGGCTTGCCCGACGTTAATGTGACTATTTGGGTCTAACCATCTCCACTGCCTCCGCCATGTTTCAAATGTTGTTGTTTTTTCTTGAAGTGACGTAGACACAGCGTGAAACAAGATCGGCCAATGAACAAAGTGATACTCATGTCTACACATCTCCAGTAGTTTGTACTGTCTTTTATACAGCCCATCTATGCTTTATATCATTTTCAAAGCATACAAGTCTGCAAGGAACGATGGAGCTGCCCACCTACCAAAGATGATGGATGACCCCAATGCTTCCAGGTGCAGGGCGAAAGGATGCAGTAGAAAAACGTTCATCAAGTGCCTCAAGTGTCAAATGTACCTCTGCATCTCGAAGAAGAAGAACTGCTTCATGGAGTACCACAAATGAGGTCAAAATCAGACCACTGAAGAAGACCACTGAATGACCACTGAAGAAGAATACTGAATGACCATTTTCAAATCTAAATGTTTTCACCTAATCCTTTAATTTATTTAGTAATCTCTACATTTGTTTTTGTGATGTCTAATGTACAGTGACCTTTTTTGTTGTAATGTCATTGTGTGTCTGTCTGTATGGTTTGTATACTTTTTGAAAAACCAAAGGTAAATCAAGATAAAGAGAATGGTCATATACACATATGTGTATATATATATATGTGTGTGTGTGTGTGTGTGTGTGTGTGTGTGTGTGTGTGTGTGTGTGTGTGTGTATATGACCATTCTCTTTATGTACCTTTACCTTGACCCAGACTGATTCCCCCTCTCAGGAAGTAACCGTGGTGACAGCCCCCCCACCCCCACCCCCCCAAAAAACTCAAAAGACTCAGATGTACATAACAAAACTGAATATGGTCAAAATCCTGAAAGAAATGCACAACTTTAATTATATTAGTACTTTTTTGTCTTGACGTCCTCTATAAAGGATTCAAAATACAATAGAAATATATTTTGAGTATTTGAGTTCTAAAGGCATGTAAAAAAAAGTACTTTTAAATCTATATTCTGTAGAAAAAAAAAATCGAAATCTGGATGCAAGTACAACTTTTTGTCTTACATTTTGTGCTAGGATGACCTGTACCTGTAAAAGAAATGGATCTAATAAAAGCTAAAACTTTTAAAAAAAAATTTAAAAAACTTTCATGTTCATACATTTTTTTTCTTCTGAAGATTCTGCTCATATTGCTTATTACACCAAAAGTTGCTGCCATGGCAAGCCAGCCTGCTTGTTAAAGTAACTTGTGTGTAGGGTTAGGGTTAGGCAGGGTTAGTAACTGGTGTGTAGGGTTAGGGTTAGGCAGGGTTAGGGTTAGGCAGAGTTAGTAACTTGTGTGTGGGTGTCCTTCACATACACTCGCACTGCATGGTTACCTCCCAGTCTGCTACCATCCTGAAGTGCAGGAGACCCATCTTCATCTTCTGGCTTCCGTGCCTGTCTGGTTTCCGTCATGTGGCTGAGCCTCAGGTAGTTGTGAAGGACACACACACACACACACACACACATACATACATACACACATACACCAGTCAACCGTGGCAGAATGCACACCGATTACTTTCCACCATCCGCCGGTCCGGAGCTGCGTTAAGCCATAGCCATGTCGCTGTTGTTGTTTGATTAGAAGATGGCCTGGCTAACTTAAACTATACTTATCTAATATTATTATTATTATTATTATAATATTATCTGTAGTTATACATTACCATACTCTGAAGGTAATGCCTGGTAATCTCAGGCAGGCGACCTCAGGATCTTCTTTTTAATCTCCTCCTAAAACTCACTTATCTTTTTATATTTGTTCTTGTTGTAAAGCACCTTGTAACCTTGTTTTTGCAAGGTGCTAAATAAATAAAGTGTATTATTATTATGGTACATCCTTATCTAATATTATCTGTAGTTATACATCACCACACTCTGACTTCTGTGTAGAAAGTTATGAATAGAAAGTTATGAAAAAGTGCCCCTTGTTGATTCTGGAATATTCTTTCTCTATTCTGGTTTCAGCTGCCAGTTGAACGCCCCCGAGACTCTTAAATCAACCTACTACAGAATGTTCTGGATAAACAAATACTTCTCTCCAGCCTTGCCAAGGGGGGAGGCATTTAGTAGAAAACATGATGCCTGTTCTATCCCAGATCGACTACCCTCCTACCCTTGAAACAACTACGGAACCATGTCTAACCCAAACGCCATACTGACTCAGAACCTCCTCAAGTTGATCCGTCTGGCACGCCACACAATGAACCTCTCTCTGCCCCCTCGCACACACTATTGACAGGGAGGAACCAGTTCTGCTGCTTCCAGACACTAGGCGACGTCACCTAACCTGAACAGCTACTAGGAGGTGCTCCACGACCGGGAGACCTACCGTGTGTAAGGGGAGCATGTAGACCAACGGGTTTAAACTCATTCTATATCGAGAGACACATGGCAAACAGCCACGAGGAGACTGTCAAAGAAACGGGGAAAGGCAGACGTTAGTAGCTGTTAGTAGTAAGCACGTTACACACACACACTCATTTCCACATCATCTTCTGATGGCCACAGAACACCTTGTTTCATCACAATATTCTTGTGCCTCTACAAGTCTTACTGTGACATCACAACATTCTTGTGCCTCTACAAGTCTTACTGTGATATCACAATGTTCTTTTGCCTCTACAAGTCTTACTGTGACATCACAACATTCATGTGCCTCTACAAGTCTTACTGTGATATCACAATGTTCTTTTGCCTCTACAAGTCTTACTGTGACATCACAACATTCTTGTGCCTCTACAAGTCTTACTGTGATATCACAATGTTCTTTTGCCTCTACAAGTCTTACTGTGACATCACAATATTCTTGTGACGCAATTAGCACTACTGTGACCAAAATGAAAAGGTACAAACAGACGACACAGCGATGGGACCCGGGGAGGAGCTGCTATTCAAAACGTCAGTGTGTAACAGTGTCTTCATGCTGTTAACGTCAGGTTTGAGTAGATGGCAAGAAAAGTGTGTTGCTAAGGTGTAGTTTAGTGTTCAACACTACAAATAAAAAATGTATTTTGTAAGTTTGAATTTTTCACATTTTTATTTAAGGGGATGCTGGTCAAATTATGTAATCACTATAGATATAATTCAAGGGATTTATGTCCTTAGAAAGGAGGAGCAGCTATATTGTATTTTTACAAATACCCTTGGAGGATTGTGGTCTATGCCAAAGATATTTATTACGATCACCTGTATTTTAAAATACAACAAAGAATTCAGTCATTTCATTGCTTTATTTTGCAGTAAATTTTGTATAATTTGAAGTTAAATTAAATTTCTATTCTCATGAAAGCAAAATTTGTAAGCAATGGCATGGCTTTTAAATGTTTCCTCTGAATATCTTTCAATTCTTCACTATACTCTGAATTGTTTAATTCAAGTGTACACTTGAACATTCGATGAGGTAAGATGCCGTTTTTGTTGACATACAAACGTTTTTCTTTTAAACATTAATGTTTATTGTGACACTAGAATTAAGTTCAGGGACAAAAGCTAGTCAAGGCCGGCAGTGAGAGAGGGGAGAGAAGAAACAAGGAGTTCTGTAACTGTCTGAAGCAATCAATTGTTACCCCACTGCCATCGGACCAGCCAGTGTTGCCTCGCTCGATCGAGAAGTATTTATACCATTTAAGACCGGTGTTATTTTTTTGAACGGGCGACTTTTTAGAGATTAAGCTTGCAAACTCTGCTTTTGATTCTTTTATTCTTTATGTTTTAAGTGACAGTAATGTGTGGGGAGATGTATTTTTATGTAATTTGTTTAATGATTGTCAAACTTAGCACCGCGATGCATGCTGGGAATATTGCATAGCCAAATAGCACCTCGCTCCTTTATACATTCTCTCTAGAGTCCCTAGACGTCATATTTTTATGTTTCAAAACGCTCGCCTTTAAACTCCAACAGATACATCACCGGCCTAGATTTCAGCACCTTAGTGACTGCCAGAAAATAATGCCCGTTCTGCTTTCGTAATATCCTTCATCCTTCATCCTTCATTATGTCGTACCTGAATTTACCACTTGGCTGAGCTCTAGGTCCATATTTCTCTTGGGTTGCCAGGATACTTAAAAGGTGCAAATGTCCTATTTTTTTTATCGGCCAGGTTTTTTTTTGTACTTACCTCTAAAATCTTTCAAGGTTGGCCTGAAGTGACACTGTCTATATGTTTCTGGTAGATAATCTCATTGAAATATTGCCTTTCTGAAATATAGTTTTTAATTGTATTGGAAACAAACAACTAGAAAACGAAAAACACATTTCATGCAGCTTCACAGAAATTAAAACAAAAAAGGACCTTAAACATTGCACAGAAGGGAAAGGTCAACAATACATCTTACAAAACAAAGTGCTTCTGATGCAGGTGCGTTTTTAACTGCTTCTTCAAAATATTCACTGACTCTGCATTTTCTATGGCTCGTGGAAGATCATTCTAGAGGGTAGGAGCGACAACCTCGAATACCCTGTCCCCTTTAGTTTTTAGCTTTTTAGCCTGGACCTTCGAACAGCCAGAAGGCCTTGGTCAGAAGACCTGAGAGTCCTCAGTGATCTCACTGAGGATATGGGACACAACAGTTCGGAAATGTAGATCGGGACGTGCCCGTGTAGTGCTTTCTAAGAAATTAACAGAATTTTAAAACCAATTCTGCCGTCAATAGGTACCCAATGGAGAGAGGCCAACACTGGTGTGAAGTGTGATCTACATCGAGCTTTAGTTACCAGTCTTGTGGCCGCAATTTGGACCAACTGGAACCAAGACACTGAAGAGCGACTCAGGTTAGTGAGCAGTGCATTACAGTAATCAAGGCGGGGGCACTCAAAAACATGAATGATTTTTTCCGGATCTTGAAATTATATTACAGATTTTTGCAATGTTTTTTAATTGAAAGAAACAGGATTGGACCAGTCTCTTTACATGCAATTCAAAGGTCATATGTTGGTCAAAGAAGACTCCAAAGTTTTTTTGAGGTGTGTTTGACATTGGCAGCTGAAGGACCATTATACTATTTTCTCTGAAAGACTCTCAGGGCGTATATTGAGGATTTCTGTTTCCTCAAGGTTTAGCTGGAGAAAGTTACATGGAGTACACATCCAGTCTTTGATAGCTGTTAGGCAATCTTGTAAGATAAGGGGCTTACTAAGTTCATTCGGTTTATGGGGAGAAATACCGAGAAATGCACTTAAAACAACTAATCAAGGCACCAAGGGGAAGCATATACGTATCTAAACGGCAATGCACAACGTGTTCTCCAACACTAAAATCAAGGTATACATGTCAAATTTATCAGACGCTGGTTGACTTCCCCTCTTTGCTGGTTATAAACAAGACAATCTAATTTGAGTTCATTTACATTAAAGAAAATGACGTGTGTGTGTGTGTGTAGGTGAGTTGTTGCTTTGAATCAATTACAGACTGAGTCCATTAAGAGCTGTTCTGAGTCACTGTTCTTTGTGAAGGATCTCAGGCATAGTTTGATATCTCCTGGCAGTCCTCTTCTGATCAGTTCCTCTCTGAGCTGGATGGAGGGGGAAAAAGCTCTTTCAATTAGAAATATTTTAAATAAGTATTAAAAGAGTAAATATACTGTGTTATACACATTAATAGTCCTTTTTTCTGAACATGACCATTGAACATTTGTGAACAACCGTATATCGTAGGCTGATACAGGTTCACCTATAGCTGTGTCTTCCTTTTCACAGGACTAGCACAAGATGATGAAAGAGTTGTAATAGTTCCACCAAACTTGCATACATTATGATGTGGAATCTAGACTTCGGTGATAGTTCAACCAACTGTGTGTGTGTGTGTGTGTGTGTGTGTGTGTGTGTGTGTGTGTGTGTGTGTGCGCGCGCCACTGCTCCATTCAGGGAAGGCTAACCACGTTCAGAAACAGCAAACTGCCCTTGGTGAAAATGAACACGCCTACCTTTGCCTAGATGAACTGCTTATATACTTTCAAAGACTCCGACCAAAGCCAAACTTGATATTTGTGTCCATTCAAACAGTTGTTAAACACTAAGTGGCGCAATCTTCTGCAGCGTAGCGTTTCAAAGCTTCCATCTTGTCCTGATTCGGTTTGTACTCATGTACTGTTTACATTGGGGTCATTTGTTTGCATACAAATTTAAAATAAAACGACACCTGCACTCAACTTCTATCAGACTATGCAAACTCGTTGTCCATACAAACAAATGCTCTCCAAAGATCTCCTATGGATTACCGGGCATTTGAATCTTGAATTAGGCAAGTCTAGTTATAGACTCATTCACTTTTCTTGATTTTCAAAGTAGGTATCCATTCAGTTCTGCACACTTTACAATATGGTATCCCCAACTCTTGGTTTTCGCATTGCTTTGACTAAATAATAAATAGTATTAAAAATCTTAACCCCTTTGTTGGAGAACGCATACAGCAAAAACACACAACACTTACTATTGTGCACTTACTATTGTGCACTTACTATTGTGCACTTACTATTGTGCACTTACTATTGTGCACTTACTATTGTGCACTTACTATTGTGCACTTACTATTGTGCACTTACTATTGTGCACTTACTATTGTGCACTTACTATTGTGCACTTACTATTGTGCACTTACTATTGTGCAACAACGCACTGAAGGCTGATTATGCGCACTGCTGTCAGTTGCAAAAGAGTGATTGCACTAAAGAGTATACTGATAGAGTAATCAACATGCCACAGCACAGTTAACAGAGTTTGAACACTTACTGTAAAGATACTTTGTTGTACACTGCCCAAACAGTATCCTATGTCTGCAGTAGTGGGGTTTGAATGAGGCACACTTACCTGCTTTAAGACCTTGTTTGTGATAATTGCAGCTGTCATTGGAGTTGCAGAAGAGAATATCATTTTCAGTCCAACAGTTTGTTCTGAGAAAAGTACAGTATTATAGTCAATACCAAGATAAAATATGTTTTTCTAATTTGGATTAGATGCAGCAACTCATTACGTTTTTAATTAGAGTATCCATCCTGAGTTGGGTTTAATGTAGGATCTTTGTCTAGACACTTAAAAGAGCGTATCATCTTAACATTAATGGGGTAGGCTTGGTAAAACAGTGGTCTTTTTTGCTGGATTGCCTGTTGCTATGGATGTCATTTCCAATGCTGTGAAGTTGATTATTCAAATTTGATTCTGTAATTTTGTATACAATACAGAAAATCCAGATGAACAGACTTACAGAAGGGGAGTACTCCTACTTACTCTTTTATACATATTTCTTACAGCCCAACCTACATAGATTAAACTGACATTAGCATGGTGCATTCTTACTAGTTGGTAAAACAGTAGTCATGTCTGGAATGGGAGTCGATGGAACAGTTTGAGCTGTTGTAGTTCCCAATGCTGTAATAAATCAAGAAAACAGTTTTTGTCAAACTGTTGTTTTTTGTTATTGATTATAACAAATATATATATATATATATATATATATATATATATATAATATATATATTCTATGAGTACATTTCTGGTTAAATGAGTTATTCACAACCACTAAAAAAAATCCTACTTACAGATTTAGAACTGAGGTTAGGTATTGTCACTTAAAATAAACACAGACTTACTAGTTGGTAAAACAGTAGTTATGTATGGAGTGGTAGTCGATGGAACAGTTTGAGCTGTTGTAGTTCCCAATGCTGTAATTTGCCAAGAAAACAGTTTTTGTCAAACTACTAATTTTTGTTATTTTATGAATAACTCACAAAGAAAATGTACTAAATACAGAAAGATTTGCGATAGCATGAGGGATTACCGTAAAAAAAATGTAAGCTGCATCACACCATCTATTTTAAGCTCTGGTTAAATAAACCTTTCAGAACCACTAAATCCTACTAACAGATTTAGTACTGAGGTTGGGTATTGTTACTTAAAATAAACACAGACTTACGAGTTGGTAAAACAGTAGTCGTGTATGGAGTGGTAGTCCATGGAACAGTTTGAGCTGTTGTAGTTCCCAATGCTGTAATTAATCAAGAAAACAGATTTTGGCAAACTGTACATTTCTGTTATTCTACAAATAACTTAAAAAGAAAATTAACTGAAGAAAATAAAGATGAATGATACCGTGAGGTGCTTACCCTTTACAATTTTTTAAGCTGTGTTACACCAACTATGGTGAGCTCTTATAAATCTTTCAGAACTGTAAAAACGTACTGCCTTAGTAGCTTACTGAGGTTTGGTGTTGTCACTTAAAATAAACACAGACTTACGAGTTGGTAAAACAGTAGTCGTGTATGGAATGGGAGTCCATGGAACAGTTTGAGCTGTTGTAGTTCTCAATGCTGTAATTAATCAAGAAAACAGTTTTTGGCAAACTGTACATTTCTGTTATTCTACAAATAACTTAAAAAGAAAATTAACTAAATACATAAAGATGTGTGATATCGTGGGGTGCTTACCCTTAACAATTTTTTAAGCTGTGTTACGCCAACTATGGTGAGCTCTTATAAATCTTTCTGAACTGTAAAAATGTACTGCCTTAGTAGCCTACTGAGGTTTGGTGTTGTCACAAAAAATAAACACAGACTTACTAGTTGGTAAAACAGTAGTCGTGTATGGAATGGGAGTCCATGGAACAGTTTGAGCTGTTGTAGTTCTCAATGCTGTAATTAATCAAGAAAACAGTTTTTGGCAAACTGTACATTTCTGTTATTCTACAAATAACTTAAAAAGAAAATTAACTAAATACATAAAGATGTGTGATATCGTGGGGTGCTTACCCTTAACAATTTTTTAAGCTGTGTTACGCCAACTATGGTGAGCTCTTATAAATCTTTCTGAACTGTAAAAACGTACTGCCTTAGTAGCCTACTGAGGTTTGGTGTTGTCACAAAAAAATAAACACAGACTTACTAGTTGGTAAAACAGTAGTCGTGTATGGAATGGGAGTCCATGGAACAGTTTGAGCTGTTGTAGTTCCCAATGCTGTAAATAATCAAGAAAACAGTTTTTGTCAAACTGGTTTTATTGATGTTATGAAGTTATACTGTTGTGACAAGGAAGATCCTTAAGTGGTCTTCCCTGAAAATAATTTCCCCCCGTATTACGTTTCTAGAAGAAAAAAAATGATTATAATTGAATCCACTTTTGCAAAACAGGTGTGTGTGAAATTATCCATTTAGGTTAAAAAAATCGAGTCCCTTGTTCTTTCATGAATTACTGACCTGATAACAATATGAGGAGAAACATTCCTGTCTCCATGGCAGTGTACTTATACCTATGTTTAAAAAAAAGGAACAGAAATTATAATTCACTCTGATTTAACAGATAACAGACAGATAGACAGATTGCACAAAATAATTTTAGCAAGAACTATGGGAATTTTGAAGCACTTGACCTATATGACTTTCAAATAGTGTATCAGTACCAACACTGAATATATAGTTATCTCTATCCCTGAACAATCCTAAAATCCCTAGCAACATTCAGTCCTAACCTTCTATAATCATAACAATATTGAATCAAGATGAATCAACATATTTTGCAGCAGCCTTGTAATTTCACAAAACCGTCCTAGAATACTATTAGATATTAAGGATTGTGATTCATCTTACCCTTTCCAAGTTAATATCACAGCTGCATCAGAGTAGGGTACTGAGTGCACATATTCTGTTTGTTTTTGTGAGCGTGTGTGTGTCATTGAGAGAGACCTCCCCTTATTATACTATTAATGCTTTTTTTTTTTACCTGAACGTGTATAACCTGTTCACAGTCTCTGGGTCTCACTGTGGCCTCTGGAGGGATAACACATGCAATCATAAATGTTATTATTAATCAACCAAAATAATTAATCAACTACATTATATTCATAGTATGTTTTTCATCACCTGTAAATAAAATATTGCTCAGACAACTGGAAATATACATGCAATCCATTTCCCATGAGTTGGATCTGTGGTTTGCAGTTTTACATTGAAAACATACAAATTCCGATAGTTAGCTATTTCCCAAAACAGGCTCATTGTGTGGAGCAACTGGTTGTGATCTTCACAGATAACTGATGTTACCTTGAACTTGATCGGGCTGGTACCTTGCTGAAAATATCAGGGGGATCCATGGACCAGTCAGTCTTCATAGACAGACAGCTGGGTACTGGAGACTCTGGTCTCTGGGTCTGGTAGTGGTCTCTCTTCATAGACAGACAGGTGGGTACTGGATAGATAGATAGATAGATAGATAGATAGATAGATAGATAGATAGATAGATAGATAGATAGATAGATAGATAGATAGATAGATAGATAGATAGATAGATAGATAGATAGATAGATAGATAGATAGATAGATAGATAGATAGATAGATAGATAGATAGATAGATAGATAGATAGATAGATAGATAGATAGATAGATAGATAGATAGATAGATAGATAGATAGATAGATAGATAGATAGATAGATAGATAGATAGATAGATAGATAGATAGATAAAACTATATTAATCCCACATCGGGGAAATTCACTTGTTACAGCAGCCATATGAAATAAACACATAAACAACATAAATATACTATATACATAAAATACACTATACATCCTCCAAATATACCAATACAAATATACCCATGGATTGTTATTGCACTAGATAAATAAAATGCACACGATATGAATATGAATAACTGACATGGGAGTGGATTGCACGGGAAAATGACTTCTGGTATATGATAATAAATAGCATCTCACATTGTAGATAGAAACACTTATGCTCTCCGTTCTTGTATTTATTTTATTTTAATTTTTTTATTTAAAGTATTTAGTATCTGCTGCATATTTTGTTGTGAACTGAACTGTGTCGCAGAACTGGAAAGCTGTGATGTACTGGCAACGCAAAAGTCCAAAACAATGTACAGATTAAACCAAGGTGTGGAGAGGGCTGAATCTTCAGGTTTTATGTCATTTTAGTTTTACTTTTATTAGTGATCATTTCCGAGTTTTACATGCCAGTCAAACTCATAGTTATATTTTATCAATGTAGTTAAACTCCCTACACTTTATAGCCATGTATTTTTACTGTCATGCCTGAAATGAACAATAAGGACTATTTTCACTTGCTAAATAAGCGCCTATGCAAAACACAGGCAGAGCAGTGTGACGGTTTAATCCTGATGCAGTGTCTCTGGATTAAGTGGAGGATAGGTGCCTTGCTCAAGGGCACCTTGTCAGTGGCTCTAAAGTACATCTACTTCTGGCTCCTGCTTTCCTGTTTGCCTCTCCAAGGTAGAGCCTAAAGTACAGTCTCTGAACATTAGCGTCTTTGAGGTCAAGTCTTAAAATCTACCCACTGTACACCTCTGAATGATATACAGCTTTCTTAAAGCTCTCTAGCCACATTCTGCTGTGTGTCAAAGGTTGCATATACACACCAGGTGAATGGAGACTCTGGTCTCTCAATGTTATAGTAGCCCCTGATTTGAATAAGCAGGTGTGCTAAGTTGTAGCCATAGTATGAAGTATTAATTGTGTATTCATCTATTCACAATTGTTCTATTTGTTAACCTAAAAAAAAGATTTACATATTAAGTTATGTACCAAATGGGTTGTATGGGACAACAGACAATGCTTCACGGACTGTGATGGGCGTATGGACCCAAATGTAGGTGTTTGGCAAATTGCTTTTAATCATGAACAGGACACACAGGACGCAGAGGCGAGTAACATCAAACAATGAACGCATTGACACAAAAACTAAACTAAGGCAGGGCTTCAATACAAAACCAGGACAAACCAAAAACCAATGAAAACCAGGAAAACCTAAACGAGATACCAAGGGGTTGGTGAAAACGATAAAGTAATAAAGCCTGAAAGGCTAGGCCGTGACGCACTGATCCTTACTGACAACTGATGTTACAGTCAATCTGACGGTGCTGGTTCCTACCCGAAAAAATATCACGTGGTCCACGGATCGGTCACCCAGTCACATTACGTGTATTACGTGTATTGCATGTTTAAGCCTTAATACCACAAAATAGGTCAAGTTGGTTGATTCCAGTGCAAGACATTTTTTTTCCATATGCAAGGTTGCAAGGGACTAAAGAGGTTATGTTGTGCGTGCACCTAAGGATCCATTATGTAGAGCTGATGAGATAATCAAAATACACCTCTCCACTGTGAAATAGATTCCACAGCTACTCTGAAGTGTTCAAATAAACACTAACAATGCCTATGTCCTCGGAAAGCTTGTTACAACAGTTAAACCATGCAATACACCATTTCATCAATTAAACTGTTTGTACAGGTGTTACATATTGGGTTCCTTAATAACAGTAACTGTAAATCTAAAAATATAAACTGGGAGAGCATCAAATCATGTGTTCAGATGATGCAGAGTCCAGAACCCGCTGGTGGCAGATAACTGAACTGCACTGGACTGCATCGCTAAAACGTAGCAGAACATACCATTTATTTGGCAGACAAAAGCCTACAAAAATATTGTCATTGATGTGCGTTATATACTCTGAGCTTTGGTGTAGTGGTACTATAATACCATAATACAAATTAGTGATAAGGATAAAAAGGATGAAGTATTAGGCCTAGTAGTATTGTTTGCTAAAATGTTCGTTTTCTGTGTTGAACCCCAGGAAGACTAGCTGATGTCATGGTAACGCCATAGCTATGGCCAACGCTAATAGGGATCCTAATACATTAAACTAAACTATGTTGTTTTGAGATTTATAATATAACTTGTTTATTACATATCTTACATTTTTTTATTGCATTAGTTAGACATGATAAAATCAATATTTATTTTTTAAATAAACTATTTTATTAACTAGTTTAAATCCATAATGTGATGGAAAGAAGACTTATGTCAGCCATGGCTTGAGAATAAATAGAATGGGAATGTCAATTCGGAACACACGCTCCCTGTGGGAATACTATGTTGAAACCAATTTTGTGATGCTGGTGCAATTAATGACTAGTCATCTTCTTTACCTATAACTAAAACCGTAACTATCGTTATTTTTTATGTTGTTGCTCTTGATAGTATATTGGTTCTTATATTAGGCCTGTATTATTATTATTATTATTATTATTATCATAATTAACATAATATGTTCCCTTACGCGGCGCACCATCGTTCAAGGCTAAGTTGAAACAATAATAAATAAGTCGCCTAGCCCACAGTGTAGTCTACCTTGTGTGAATATATTGTTGTCTTGCTCAGTCTACCATACAATACTGCAATACTACTTATGCTAATAAACGAAATCGAAACTAAAGAGTTTCAGTTCAAGCTCCATTTTGAGAGGTGATGTTGCCGAACTCAACATTCGACTGCAAACGACACAACGGTAACTTTACAACTCGAAATATAAAACTGAGACTGTATTAAAATTAACTTGGCGTGTAGTATGATGTTGGCTATACATTTGTGAGTAATATGACTTTACATGGTAACTACTTCGACGCAATGCGCTAACCAGCTTCCAAACCTATAGGCCTATTTTTTTTTCTTTCTAAAAACTACTTTTTTTTAAGTAAGAGAAAAAGGTTTAATCTCAGAAAAGAATTTGTCTAATCCTTTTGTATCTTGTGACTTGTGCTAAAACTTTTTGTTAAAGGTTAACTTGTCCGTTAAGCGGAATTTGTTGTACTTCCAGCGTAGTGTAAGTTAGTGTGCGTGCGTGTGTGTTTACACAGGTTTATGTAATGTATCTACTTTGTAGATTGATGTATTTAAAATCAGTTTTTCTAAAGAGGAAGGGGTCATTGTAGATTCCCAGACCCGAGACCAGAGTCGCCAGTACCCAGCTATAAGGAGCGACTGCTCTAGGTTCGAGCCTATGAATTACAGCCGTGAATCACCAGTGCCCACAGAGAGGGAGAGAAAGTTCTTGTTTATTAAACTTTATGATTGAATAGACGTTAGATCACCTGCTTATTTTTTTCACGCTTCACTTCTGTTAAGGCTCTGGATAGAGAATACAGAAATAACAGGAAAGGAGAGTCAATGTTGTCAATGTTTCTAAATACAAACCGAGAACACAACTACAGAAACATCCAGGGAAGTGAGATGATCCTGCTAAAGGTTTGTTTGAGTTTTGAGATGACTTTTTGTGTTTAACTTTGTATAGGAACTTACACGTCATGAGTCTCTCTGTGAGGAGAGAGGATGGAGTCACTGCAGACCACCAGACCCAGAGACCAGAGTCTCCAGCACCCAGCTGTCTCTCTATGAAGAGTGACCACTCCCAGACCCAGAGACCAGAGTCTCCAGCACCCAGCTGTCTCTCTATGAAGAGTGACTGGTCCATGGAACTACCACATTTTTTCAACAAAGACCCAATACCTTCACATTCAAGGTAATATATTTCAGATCCACATTGGAAATGTTTAGTAAATGTAGCAGGTACTTCCTCTGCAAATGTGAAGTTCCAGTTGTTTACCCAATTACAATATTATCACAGATAATCTTTCTGTAGCATGCTGATGTATCTGAATGATCCTGTCAACACATTTTATTGAATTGCAATTCTCTCAATCATTTATTTAGAGCTGGAAAATATATGCTACCCTTTAGTTTATCAGGGATTAGATTCACATTCAAGGTAATATCACTGGTCTATGTTCGACATGTAGCAAAACTATCCACAAGAAAGAATACAAATCTTTAATATTTATTGAATTAGTTTTATCACAGTCAAACATGTCTGTTGATTTTATAGTGCTTAGTTTCAAACCAACGCATTGCTTCAGGCTTTGAGAGCCTATGCCTTCCTTTGCAGCGAGTGGACCTTTGCTGTTGTTTCTTATGTATTTAATGTTAGTTAGAAGGAAATAATCGGCCCATTAAAGGTATCTGATATTTCATTTACTGACAATGTGCCCTTGAGCAAGGCACCTAACCCCCAATTTATCTGGAGACGCTGCATCGGGGTGAAAGTGTTAGTACACTATTATCTCTGTTTAATAATTGTATTACTCATTTGATTGTAATGTTTGAATGTGTGCATCTCTGCAGTGATAGGAGTGGTTCTGCTCTGCCTGAGGTCCAGTCCAGGTGTGGAGTGTGTGAGGAGGTTCTGAGGGATCCAGTCTCCTGTGGACACTGGTTCTGCAGACAGTGCATCACCTCATACTGGGACCAGTCTGGTCCATCAGGAGACTACAGCTGCCCCCAGTGTAGGAAGAGATCCGGAACACAACCTGTACTGCAGCCACCCAGTCAACCCAGTGTCACTCAAAGCTTTGATAACAGTAAGAATGTTAATGTAGTAGGATATGAATGTGCTGTTTTTTGTATTGTCATTTTATGTTTTCTGAAGGGCTGTTTTGTAATTTGGATAGGCACATGCAGCATGGTGGGGCTGAAATGGATGAACAATCTTTTAGGTACATGTGCTGACAGACACTCTGCTAATGTGTTTTCACTCTAAATATGTATTATGTATCTTTTCTTACAGTGGATGTTGTTCTGCAGCAAGCTTGTAAGAGCCACAGGATGAGTCTGAAGGAGAGGTTTGAATGTGTGATGGAAGGCACTGATGAAGCAGGGACTGGAACCCTCCTCAAGAGTATCTACACAAAGCTCCACATCACAGAGGGAGAGACTGAAGGGGTTAATGATCAACATGAGGTGTGGCAGCTTGAGACAGCATCCAAGAGGAAAACCTTCCAAGACAGAGCAATCGATTCCAAAGACATCTTTAAACCCTCACCTGATCAAGGAAGAAACATCAGAACAGTTATGACAAAGGGCATCGCTGGCATTGGAAAAACATTCTGTGTGCAGAAGTTCACCCTGGACTGGGCAGAGGGGACGGCAAATCAAAATGTGACGTTCATCTTTCTGCTTTCATTCAGGGAGCTGAATTTGATCAAGGATGATCAATATAGTCTTCTTGGCCTGATAAGTGTTTTCCACTCATCATTGAAGACGGTCACAGCAGAAATGCTTCAAAGATGTAAAGTTATCTTCATCTTTGATGGTCTGGATGAAAGCCGACTTCCACTGGATTTCCAACACAATGAGATTGTTTCTGATGCCACCCAGACATCATCAGTGGATGTGCTGTTGACAAACCTCATCAAGGGGAATCTGCTCCCCTCTGCTCTCCTCTGGATAACCTCCCGACCTGCAGCAGCCAATCAGATCCCCCCTGAGTGTGTTGACATGTTGACAGAGATGAGAGGGTTTGCTGACCCACAGAAAGAGGAGTACTTCAGGAAGAGATTCAGGGAAAATGAGAGCCTGTTCAGCAGAATATTCTCCCACATTAAGACATCAAGCTGTCTCTACATCATGTGCCACATCCCAGTCTTCTGTTGGATCACTGCTATAGTTCTGATGCACATGTTGAGTGGAGATGAGAGAGCAGAGATGCCCAAGACCCTGACGGAGATGTACGCACACTTCCTGCTCATTCAGACAAAGAGGAAGAACCAGAAGTATCACGAGAAAGGTGAGGTGAATCCACAGGAGCTGATGGAGACTGATAGAGAAGTTCTTCTGAAGCTGGGGAGGCTGGCGTTTAAACATCTGGAGAAAGGTAACCTCACGTTCTACCAAGAAGACCTGGAAAAGTGTGGTCTGGACGTCAAAGAGGCCTCACTGTACTCAGGAGTGTGCACACAGATCTTTAAAAGAGAGGGTGTGCTCTTCAAGAGAACAGTCTACTGCTTTGTTCATCTGAGCATTCAGGAGTTTCTGGCTGCAGTCTACATGTTCCATTGTTACACAACTCATGATGAGGAGGTGCTGAGATTCATTGGACATGAGACAGAGGCCAAGTCCGAGACAGAGGATGGGGACTCTGAGCAGGCAATTGATCTTGAAGACTTCCTTAAGGCTACCATGAGTAAAGCCCTTAAGAGTAAGAATGGCCACCTGGACCTGTTTGTCCGCTTCCTTCATGGTCTCTCACTGGGGTCCAACCAGAGTCTCTTAGGAGGCCTGCTGGCTCAGACAGTGAGCAGGGAGAGAGTCATAGAAAACCTGAAGAAGATGCGTATGGATAATATCTCCCCTGACAGATGCATCAACATCTTCCACTGTCTGATGGAGATGAAGGACCACTCAGTACATCTGGAGATCCAAAAGTACCTGAAGTCAGAGACCAGATCAAAGAAGAGACTCTCAGACATAGTGTTCAGCTCTGGCCTACATGCTGCAGATGTCAGAGGAGGTTCTGGATGAGTTTGACCTGAAGACATACAACACATCAGAGGACGGGAGGATAAGACTGCTTCCTGCTGTGAGGAACTGCAGAAAGGCTCGGTCAGTAGATGACGTAAACGATACAACTAGAATAACTGTTTCGTTTTTATTTGTATATTGCAAGATTTTAATGTGTCTGTGTGATCGGCATGCTACCGTATGACCTGCTAGTGTACAGAGAGACAATGGTGGAGCAGCAGTGTTATATCTATATCTCTATATATATATATATACATATATATATATATATAGAGAGAGAGAGAGAGAGAGAGAGAGAGAGAGAGAGAGAGAGAGAGAGAGAGAGAGAGAGAGAGAGAGAGAGAGAGAGAGAGAGAGAGAGAGAGAGAGAGAGAGAGAGAGAGAGAGAGAGAGAGAATTACGAGGCGGCCGTCTCCGACAAATTTCGTGCCACCTCCAGCTCTTGACAAAACTCTGAAGTGTCATAATAGAAAACATGATTTTCTTACAAGCGTTACAGTTGGTGAATTTCTGTCTGTTGTTACTGCAATTACAACATTTCGCCGATGCCGATGTGGAAGAGCTTAGGGTGAAATAAAATGCACTCTTTAGTTCGCCTGGTCTTTTGACTTGCTATTTGAAGAAAAAACTGATCACCGAATGATCAAGCTGCAGACTATGATGGCATGTCCGCTAGGAAGTGTAGGCCTACGTGTTAATGTAGGCTAAAGGGACTAAGTTGTGTTTGATGCCAGAGCCCTGAAACACACGAGCATTCCACGCAAAAAGCATTACAGCTTTCTATAAGCGCCGACTGTTCAAGCCGGCTACTTTATTAAAAGATGTTTTGACTTTTGATTAACAAGTTGCGATTCGGTATGTGTGTAGCCTACATGTATACCACCATATGACCACTAGCTTTAAAACAATGCGAGTGTGATGAGAAACCTTATCTTCGAACTCTAGCCATCATAACTTATATGTTAAAAGTGTACCATGTAACAAAAGAATCAGAACATTTCATTGTTTAGTCACTTGATTTAAAAAAAAAAACGTCAAAACTGGTTCGATGTTTCCTATCATAACTAATCTTAGTCAAGTCAGACTCGAGGGGAGCTGGCCTGACTGGCCGTTGCCTTAACGAGAGCCAAGTTCTTACACAGCAAGGTATCGAGCAAAACCTGGAATGGCTGTTCAGAGAGGTGGCTATTCTCACACAATGAAAGCGGAATGGATTCATTTGGAGATGTAACTAATTTAGCCCTTGTGAAATTGTTGATTGTTTGCTGGATTCCGGACTGATCGACAATTTTGTTGTAGATAATAATTAAGCGTATGAAACTGTCAAATATGCACACATTTGTTAGATACAAAATCAGTCTAAATAAGCTAGCTAACTGTAGTATGCTATTATAGGTAATGATCAGCCAAAATTAGCGCAGGTTTGTTTTAACTTTATTTAAAACCTTTACCTAGACTTCATTAACCTAATGATTATTTATTATAATAGTTCTGACCAATGGTGTCGTTTTAAATATGAATAGCTATTTACAGACTATGTGGGCTGCGTACCAGAAGCCGACTTCTCCTTTACAATAACTCACTACATGTTTACAATCGGGTAGGCAAATACATTATAATATACACTAATTAAGATCAGTGTATATGATCAAATTTGCATTAGAATGTGCCAGAGGCCACCAAATTTGGTGCTATAGTGCCAAAGTTTTCTCAGTGTAATCATAAACCTCCAAAAATACGTTGATAACAAGTGCTTGCTTGAGCCAGTTAAAGGTACAATACACGTGCACGCGTGTGCACGTGAACAGAATGGTACCACCTCCGCCTTATTTTGAGCCAGGAAAATCCCTGTATAGTGGCTATGATTTTGCATCAGGAAGCTCTGCAGGGGCTTCAGCGCGGTATGGGGCATCAAAGGCGTGCGTGGTGGTGAAGGGGGAATGAGGGGTACTCACGCTTCAGTTGTCGGTGGGATATTGGGTGAAGGCATTAAGTCTGGCTTCATCACTCTGTCATCACCACAGACTAATATACGTGGGGTACAGTGTGATACATGACCTGCTAGTCTACAACCTGACTAATAAGATAGTCTTTTTCATGGCAGGCTGAATAACCAAGGAACTGACTTAGGAAAGATATGCTGTGAGATGTTGGTCTCAGCTCTGAGCTCCAACCCCTCCCACCTGAGAGCTGGACCTGAGTAACAACAACCTGCAGGATTCTGGGGTGAAACTACTCTCTGCTGGACTGGGGAGTCCACACTGTAGACTGGAAATACTGAGGTCAGTTACTGTCTCTCTGTCTTTACATCTGAAGAACAGGATCAGGTCTTATTTTAAACAATCTAACTACGCCAATGTTAACACACTCACACTCACACTCACACTCACACACATTACAACTACCCTACTCCAGTAGTTTTGTAACTAGTATTGTTATTGAGAAAAATTAAGCTTTGGAATTATGAAAATAAATGTTGCTCATTTAGAAGTAATATAAGATACCGTTGTCAGTGACTCCATACTCATTATATTAAGATAAACATCTACTGTCAGTGTGTTTCTGCAACATGCTAGAAATGCTGTACATAGAACCTGGGTTATAACTTCCTGAACCCACCATTTAAACCCTGATTAGTGTCTGGTTCTGATTTTCTACTTGTTAGACAGAGAAACAAAGCTAACCACACTAGAGGTCATCTAGCTCTGTAGCACTACAGTAGATCTGCTGTTCTGATAGACAATCACTGAATCATTCTGTTGAACTCTCTGCAGGCTGTCAGGCTGTCTGGTCTCAGCGGAAGGCTGTACTTCTCTGGCCTCAGCTCTGAGCTCCAACCCCTCCCATTTGAGAGAGCTGGACCTGAGCTACAATCACCCAGGAGACTCAGGAGTGAAGCTGCTGTCTGCTTTACTAGAGGATCCACACTGCAGACTGGAGACACTCAAGTAAGACCAGGGTTTGAGACAGGTCATGTCCTGAACGTACAATTTTTTAAAATAATGTATACCACGTTAGTAATAAATTATTACTACATAATCTTGAACTCCCACCAGTATGGAGCATGAACAAATAAAAACATGTATTATTATTTGTATTATTATTATTATTGTTATTATTACAGTGTGGAGCATAAACAAATAAATACATGTATTATTATTATTATTGTTATTATTACAGTGTGGAGCATGGAGGAGAACACTGGATCAAACCTGAGCTTGTGAGGAAATGTGAGTATTGATCCAGCACTAGACCTGGTGGTTACACTGCTGTCTTACACTGGTAACATGACACACACACACACACACACACACACACACACACACACAGACTCTTGTCTTATTAATATTAGACCTGGGGGTTACACTGCTGTCTTACACTGGTAACATGACACACACACACACACACACACACACACACACACACACACTCACAGACTCTTGTCTTATTAATATTAGACCTGGGGGTTACACTGCTGTCTTACACTGGTAACATGACACACACACACACACACACACACACACACACACTCACAGACTCTGGTCTTATTAATATTAGACCTGGTGGTTACACTGCTGTCTTACCAATAAAATGAAGGCTAAAGAGATTTCGCGGGGGTTTAGGCGCTTCCTCTCTCTCACCAAGTAATTGAGAATTTAATATGTAAAAGAGGGGCAGGGTTCGACAATAAGGATTGCCCGCTTGCCCGGAGCAAGTAAAATGCCACCTCAGGCTGGTAAATCTGGCCCGATCGGCCAAGTGGTAAAAAGAGTGTGTGTGTATGTATGTATGTATATATATATATATATATATATATATATATATATATATATATATACAAAATAAAAGTAAAACAAAAACACAAATGATTATCGATGTTGTATATAATAAATTCTAGTTCCCTGACACATAGCATAGCCTATACTCCCCATGCTTATGGCAAGCCGTTTTAACATTTAATCGCTACACTGGATATATATTGCAGATATTTGTAATTCAATTCTTCCTAGTCAAAATGAACATTTCAGATATCCACAACGTCATTTTTGACATCTAGAATGAACATTCTCCGCAATAGAATTCTTACTCGGAAAAACTCCCATTTCAGATATCTACAATCAAATTGTTACTAGTCATAATTTTAATTTCAGATTTCCAAAATTCTAGATATCTGAAATTAAAATTATGACTAGTAACAATTGGATTGTAGATATCTGAAAGTGGAGTTTTTCCTAGTAAGAATTCTATTGCGGATACCCAGAATGTTTATTCTAGAAATCAAAAATGACATTGTGGATAATAAGCGTTATTGTTAGACTAATATTAGATATAGTTGTTGCTTTTTAGATGACAAAGATGACATAGTTTTAAACTAAATTAAACTTGTTTAATGCAGAAGAAGAGAAGGTCAAGGAGACAAAAGGTAGGCTACACGCTATTTCTCATTCATGAAAAAAAAACATCAAGTCAATCCTACAGCGTAGATTAGATATATTTTCAAACGAAAATAAATAAAGCTAATTGTTTAGGCTAAATCATTTAAATGCAAACGTTCAAATATCAAAAGTCTACAAACCACGACGGAACACTAAGTTCAAAAAATGGTGCAAAACGAATGCAATATGAAAGGCAATGGATATGGTACGAACCATTCTTTCATTAATATAAAGAATCAAGTGTATAATATTTAGTTTATTATGTCCTTGTTGCGCGCTAGGTAAACCTGCATCTTTACATGTGGATTCAGGGAGGATCGGAGAGAGGTAGCAATGTTCCCGGCAGCTCTAAAAACTCTTTCTGATGGACACACACACACACACATACACACACACACACACACACACACACACACACACACACACACACACTCTCTTATCCTTCAATCTATTAGAAGCACATGACAGATTATACACAGGGTCTGGAGGGTTACTTTCAAAATGTATTCCGTTACAGATTACAGATTACCTCCTTCAATTTGACATAGGAGTGACGTACAGAGGCATCAACTACGATGACCATATATTTGGAGAAGATGAGAAGTCATGGTGTCTCACACTACCATTCTCCTCTCTAACTCCAGAAGTGCTGGATGAACGGTTACATTTCCCAGGCTAATATTATTCGCACTCACACTACCATTCTCCTCTCTGACTAGCCTACTTAATCTCAGTAATAATCTCTACTTAATCTTATCTAAATACTTTCCATTACTTTTAGAGTACTTTTTCATGAAAGACCCTATTTATTTAAAAATATAATGATATGATGAAGGCAGAAATAAGCCTTACATTGAAATGGAAACATTCCATATTTTAGATTTAGCCACCTCATTTAGCTTAAAGCAAAAAAGCATTGCAGCTACAAAACATAACTACAACATTTAGCCTACCTACTAGCTAAGGCAAAAAAAAATGTCAAGCAGAACTAAATTACTATTAGCTAACGTTAGCGAATGACAACTCAGCCGTTGACAGTAAAACTAAAAGCCATATCACATTTATTACCTCAAGAGACAAATGGAAAAGACTAAGATCAAACTAACTACATTTCTGAACAAAGCCAACCTAATGTGGGAATAGATGTTTACAAGCTTCTATAATAAAGGCATTCTTGTCGCTGTTTGACATATTTCTTCTTGTGCAGTGTTCCGAACTGCATCACAGAGAATTAGAGTGCTCGCTCACTCATATTGGCACATACCATCATGAGATTAAGGAGGAGGGGCAGCATTTTTTGTAAAAAAAAAAAGAAAAGAGAGACAGCTATGTATTTCTTTTAAATGTATGTAATCCGGGAAGTAATCACTAAATGTATTTAAAGTATCTGTAATTTGATTACAGGCTTTTTTTCTGTAACTGTAACAGATTACAGTTACCTATTTTTTGTATTTTAATTAGGCCTACGTAACGCCATTACATATATTCCGTTACTTTCCAACCCTGATTATACAATTATTATAAGTAGGAAGTCTCCTTTCTCTTTCTTGCCCTTGGGGAAAATAGAATGCAAGTAAATCTAAAATATGTATCACAATCACTTTTGGCAATGTTGAAAAGATGAGGAGGAGTCAAACAACTAAATCCATACTATTACTGTAAACAAACATCTCAAACTAATCAAACACACAAATTCATACACAACAAATCCACACTCCAGATGGTTTTGAAACAAAGGGCTACAGCTATCTAGGAGACTCCAGGCTGAAGAATTAAAGACGTTCTCCATAAACGTTAAAAAGCCTTAACGTTTTGACCAATTTGCAATTTACCTCTTGGAAAGTTTTATTTAAATATATCTACACAAATCAAAATCTGAATTATTGTGTATGTGATATATTTTTTGTATGTCTCCCCATTAGATGCTTGTGATCTGACACTGGACCCAAACACAGCACACAGACACCTCTGGCTGTCTGCAGGGAACAGAATGGTGACATGCGGGGAAAAGGAACAGTCGTATCCTGGTCACACAGAGAGATTTAGAGGTTGTGAACAGGTTCTGTGTAGAGAGGGCGCTGGACGCTGTTACTGGGAGGTAGAGGGGAGTGGAGGCCCGTTTGACATAGGAGTTACATACAAAGGAATGAACTATGATGACCATATATTTGGAGAAGATGAGAAGTCATGGTGTCTGAAGTGCTGGATGAACGGTTACATTCCCCAGCGTAATATTATTAGCACCCGCACTACCATTCTCCTCTCTTGCTCCAGCAGAGTAGGAGTGTATCTGGACTGGCCTGGTGGCTCTCTGTCCTTCTACAGAGTCTCCTCTGACACAATGACCCACATATGCACCTTCCACTCCACATTCACGGAGCCCCTCTACCCTGGGATTAGACTCGGGAAAATTATAAACTCAGTGTCCTTGTGTCAGCTCCCCCCACAGTCTTAGCTGAGTCTGCTGGGAAGTATCTCCTGATCCAACACTAATCTATGACATGGTGGTTTATTTAGGTTGTTATGATAATAGAGATACAGGCACTTAACAGACAGAGAGACAGACATTCAACATAACTAGCATGTTTTATTACTATACAAGAACAAGGAAGATCCTTTTTTTTAACATGAGTTTAAACAACCATAATACATTGATATCCTGTGTGATCTACTTTATTAAAATTGAAGTCCTGGGTAAAGTATTTCTGAACAGTCATACTTAGTAAATATCTCACCTCCTTAAGCCCAGAACGATTCAGAAACAGTTTGCTCACTATAATACTGCTTTGTAAAAATATATTTTTTTAACATACATTTTTTCTTCCGTTAATTCTTATTCATTAATTAAGATCAGTGTTACATTCAGTATTTTAGATACTACAATAGTGTCTTGTTACATGTCAGTCCAACATTAATAAACATGTTCATCTTGGATCAGCAGCCTCTGTGTGAGGTGTGTCATGATAAAGTTATACAGGCTGGATTCCAATCAGTAGACTTGATGTTGTCCTGTAGAAACATACAGATCAATGAAGAGGGAGTGTTTTTATCTTCCTCCTCATTCCTGCTTAGTGTCCTCAACAGATCCCTTCTGGCTGGTTGGAATGCTCACTGAGTGGAGTTGATGTTCCTTCCAAAGTGTTTAATGATGTCATCTCAGTAACTCTAATTGCTGTAATGTGATGTTATGCTTATTTTACTGTAGGGTTTTACCTCTGATGTTAAAAGTTACACATTTTATTGCAAACACATTTTTACATGTCAGTCCAACATTAATAAACATGTTAATCTTGAGTAACATTTCTAACAGAATACTTTTCATATTTTAAGTATTTTTTATTTTAAATGTTCATGAATAAACATGTTATCTGGAGCCAGCAGCCTCTGTGTGAGTTGTCATGATAAAGTCATACAGGCTGGAGTCTTGAGCTGATGGTCTGTCCAATGTTCACTAGGACTCTGATCTCATCTCAGGACATAGGAAGCCATAGGATGTCATGTTTAAGAAACATGTTAACTCCCTCGAGGGCGCTATTGACATCATTATAAATTTAGAAGTCTTATTTACTGCATGGATATGACTGCTGCCACTGTTTAATATCAACTGTAAACATCAATTGAAGAGCGGATAGACCTAGTAGATACAGCAGAGGTGTAGGAAAATATTTTATTTACTTGAGAATTGCGATATTATATTTTGTATTACTGCATTCATTCTAAAACACATTATTATTCTTTTCTACTTTTTTTTTTTTTACTGCAAATGCTATTTCCTTTGCTCAGATTGCACAAGAAGGAGAGCTATGTTGGATGTTACAGGGACTGTGATGGATACAAACGGTTAGAAAGAAAACGCTAAAACTATAAACAAATGAATAGTTTGATGAATAGAAACAACACAATTATGCTACCTATGAAATAAATGTATTAAATATTTTTTAAAACATTGATGGCCGGAAGTTGATACTACGTAAACAGACACGAAGCAAATGCAGGAAGCAAATCCGGACAGGTGTCGACGGGAAAAAGCTAAATAAATTGGCAGGCAAATGCAAGGTATGTTTTAATTAACTGTAAACGTGAAAAAGTATAACTTTAAGTTGAGTAACCACGTAATGTTCTACTAAGTGACAAACTTTTCTCCACAAAATTGTTTTCGGTGAAGTACAAGGTCAACCTCGAGGTGGAGCATTCTGTAGGCCTACCTATTTCCTGATTATTGTTTCGGGAGTCGTTTAAATTACTCCCCCTGTTAACAGTAAAATGCAGACTGTGTCTGCGAACTCTTCAGAATTTGGGGGATCGTAGTTCAACTCAAACTTTTGACTATCGACTGGCTTTGCAGTCCGACATCGAGCATATTTTCCGTGCTAAACTAGGGAGTCACTCAGCTGGATTCAGAAAAACGAATCCACGTATTTACTCCATGTTAAAGTAGCGCTCAGGAAAACCTTTAAGCCTGTAAATTGGGTCGTGACATTGAGTGTCTCCGTGCTCTAAAAAGTCCCTCATTCACATCTTCCCGTTCTTGTTAATCGTGTTTTTTTTTTTCTGTGACTCTTATAAGTAACAAAAATAAGTTCGTTTCTTGTACATGACGTTCTTTGTTTCTCGTGCATGAGTCTCGGCGTGCTGCCCAGCCGTCATTGATATTCAAGTTCTCAGGGATAGAGGAGCGGCAGTGAGTCGAGTTCGCGAACATTTAAAAAAAATTACATCATAAGTATTAATTTTATGGCAAGCAGTGACGAGATCAATAAAGCCACTTACTTGGCCTCATACGCCATCGTCACAGATAATGGGAAAAGAAGGCATGGCTCTTTCCATTGTATTTTTTTCTATGGTTCTCATATGTCTCCAACTTTTCCAGGAAAGGCACACATCGACTAAGCTGTAATACTGCACCAGCAGGTTTTTAACAATATTCCGCATGAAAATAAACCATTGCTGTCGTTTTTATTATCTTTCTCTCTACAGTGATAGGAGGGTTTCTGCTCTGCCTGAGGTCCAGTCCAGGTGTGCAGTGTGTGAGGAGGTTCTGAGGGATCCAGTCTCTATCACCTGTGGACACTGGTTCTGCTCATACTACCTCATACTGGGACCAGTCTGGTCCATCAGGAGACTACAGCTGCCCCCAGTGTAGGAAGAGATCCAGAACACCACTGGACTGCAGCCACCCAGTCAACCCAGTGTCACTCAAAGCTTTGTTACCAGTAAGAATATGAATGTAGTGAGAAACTTTATAGGATATAAATATGCTGTTTTTTGTCACACTATGATTTATAATTTAGGGAAATGTTTTCTGAAGGCCTGTGCTTTAATGTGGATATGAATATGTAGCGTAGTGGGCCTGAAATTGGTGTACAATATATGAGGTCCATGGGTCTTTATCAGTGCTTTTATTAAGCATACATCTTATCTGTTTTGTTGGCTATTTAACTGATGTATTGAACTTGCTTAATACCTAATACTGAACACACCCCGTCCTCTGTTTAATTTGATAAAACGTTCTTGTTGTTGCATAATGTACAAAAAGACAGCTACAATAGTGAATATAGGGATACATGCATTACATAGGATGATCGACAACAGCAAAAAAGTTTTATTTACCGTATTCTTTTTTTTTTTTGGTCCGCTGCCTAGCCTATATATAGTTATTTACACATTCGGGGCTAAAGCCCCCCCTTGAATGTCCCTAATGAACTCAACGCAGTAAATGACGATGTCTGATTCATTTATGAAATGTCCGGTCAATTTTACGGTTGCCGGTCCAGGTGTCCCGACGCCCAACTTGGCTAACGGAACCTCTGATGCTTTTAAGCATGTGTTTTTTCACCTATTTAATTAGGGAACACAGCGTCTTCACGGCTTCTCTGTATGTGGGTATGCTTATATGCAGAATGGTGGAGGTGACATGGGAGTAAAACAATAAAGCCTAGGGGGCTCGTATCATTGCTTTTATAAGTTAAACACTTTGATACATATTCTTGTTGACAGATTTGTTGTCTATTTAATGCATTTGTTGAACTTGACTTCATATGAAGTACTGAACCTACACACTCCCTGATGACAGTGAGTTTGTTTTCTCCCAAGGCTCATTGTTTCTTCTCTTTAGTGGTTGCAGAAAGCGTGCTGGACGCTGGGAAGAGTCACAAGAGAACCTGAAGGGGTTTGATGATGAATACGAGGTATGACAGCTTGTACTGCATCAAAGATGGAACCGTTCTTGGACAAACAGATCCACTCCAGGGACCTCTTTCAACCCATACCTGGTGTCAAGAAACGTGTCAGAACCATTCTGACCAAGGGCATCGCTGGCGTCGGGAAAACGTACTGTGTGAAGCAGATCCTCCTGGAGTGGACCGAGGGAACGGTGAATCAACACATGGATTTCATGCTTCTCCTTTCCTTCCGGCAGCTAAATTCAGTCAAGGACGAGCGGCGTAGTCTTTTTGACCTGGTAAGTGTTTTCTACCCGACGTTGACCACGATCACAGCAGAGATACTTGAAGAACGTAAAGTTTTGCTCATCTTTGACGGTCTGGATGAAAGCAGACTTCCACTGGATTTCCAACACAATGAGACTGTGTCCGATGCCACCCAGACATCATCAGTGGACGTGCTGTTGACAAACCTCATCAAGGGGAATCTGCTCCCCTCTGCTCTCCTCTGGATAACCTCCCGACCTGCCGCAGCAAATCGGATCCCTCCTGAGTTTGTGGACTTGACGACAGAGGCACGGGGTTTCAGCGACCCCCATAAGGAGCTGTACTTCAGGAACCGCTTCAGGGAAGATGAGAACCTGGCCAACAGAATCATATCGCACGTTAAGAAGTGGAGGAGCCTCAGCGTCATGTGCCGTATCCCAGTGTGTTGCTGGGTTACCGCCGTGGTTCTCAGGCACATCCTGAAGGAGGACGAGAGAGCCCAGCTGCCCAAGACCATGGCGGAGATGAACAAACACTTCCTGCTCATTCAGACCAAGATACAAAACCACAAGAAGAAGTATCATGAGAGACTTAAGGCGAATCAACAGGAGCTGATAGAGACCGATGGGGTTATTGACTTGTAGCTATATTGGCACAGGCACAGGAAAATAGACTGTATTATATTGAATAATTGTGTTTTGGGCAGATTGCAGAAAATTGTGCAAAATGGCCTCCCACAAAATGAACAGTCACATCTATCGCTGTTTGAGATTAGGCTACTGCCATTATTCCCTGCAAAAATCCTTCATTGCAAATCAAAAAACCCTTGTTTACTGCGTCAAGAAAACCCCTTCCCCTAAACTTGTGTTTTTATGGTGCAGACAGAAAAGGAGACGGAATTTGGGGAGTTGAAAAGGTATAACCATTGCGATAGAACACTAGAAGATCTAGGGGTGTAACCATAGCGATAGAACACTAGAGTCTAGGGGTGTAACCATAGCGATAGACCACTAGTCTAGGTGTGTTACCGTACTGATAGAACACTAATCTCTAGCTGTGTAACCATAGCGATAGAACACTAGAGTGTAGTCTAGAATCACTAGGAAGGGAGGTTGAAGACACATGCTGTGAGGTGCTGGCCTCAACCTCTCCTACCCCAGAGAGCTGGACCCCAGGGACACATTATGGTAGGGTACCAAACCTGGATGCTTTATAGGACAAAACTGATTGAGTCACCTAAACATTTTTCATAATGACTTGTCATTTCCTGTGTGAGACGTATTGTGGGATCAAGTGTTTGCACTACGACTGCATTTAGGCAGTAATTATGTCTAGCATCCTGATGACGCGATACACCGTGCCTTTTTATGTCCCCAGGAAATCCTTGGTATTCAATGAAAAATGTTTATTCTAATAGGCTTCAATAATAGGTTTAGGTCTTCCTCATAAACAGCAACGAATGGGTCTCAAATACTTTATATTATTTTGTGTTTTGCTGACTTTGTATTTGGCACCATTTTTTTCCCCATGTTCACCTTTTGGAGGTACTCTACGTGTGTCTTTTTCTACTGTGGATGTCCAATCATGTATATTCTATTAAGGTTTTGCCATTTTATTTTGAATACTAAATATTTCAAATGTTAATTGAATGATTAACTGTGTCTCTTATTTTACATTGATTTCCATTCCTATATCAGAGTTCAGAGTTCAAGAGTTTACTTGCCATGTGCAACAAGTACAAGTACATTGGAATTCTTACTCCCACTCCTCCTGCCAACATACAATAAGCCCTATATAATAAGAAACACATTTGCGTATGTTTAATAAAGTAATATTAATGATGTGTGTTTTAACGGTGTGTTCCCGCCAGTCTGTTTCCTCTGTGACCTTAAGAGACCTGTCCTAGCACACATACCATTAGCATACTGCCCTCAGTGGTAGAAAAGGGTGTGACACCCCAAACTGTATCAACAGTACATATACATATATCTACACTATATATATATACATCTACATATATACTACAAAGACGGAACACAACAAAACTGGCTCCTACATCCCCAGCACACATTTTTACAATAGATGTTAGCTGTTAAATAACTAAGTGCCCAAATTAACTGTCATCTCAGGACAGATAGGATGTCATGTCTATGAAACGTGAACTGACCACTAGAGGGCACCCTTTACTCAAACGTGCCGATGAGGCCTAGACATACACTATTCATTCAGTTAATCACAATTTCTATTCGATAATGATGCACTTTCACTGTTTTCACATCTATTAAAGTTTGTGTGCTTTGAGTGACTTCTTGACTGCTCTATCCATAGCGCACACACACACACCAACTTCACTGCATGCACACTGTCCATAACACCCAATGCCCCCCCCCCCTCTCTCTCTCTCTCTATCTCTCTCTCTCACTCTCTCACACACACACACACACAGTTACACACACCCACTCCACTTCATTCACTCCAACTGGGACCTAACATGAGAGCTGGCGGGATCTCTTTGATCTCCGTCCCATGCACACTAGATGGGTTACATAACACCCCCAACTCCAAGCTCCTCTAGAAACGCGCATAAACATACAACCCACACCGCATCATTAGTATGCCTTCGAATTTGTCATATGCAAATAAACTATCAAGTTTCAAAACCTCACTTTAAATGATTGTTTATTTCGTTTTCTCTCTCTCTCTGTTTGTGTTGTTTGTGCGTCTTTCTTTTCACCCCACCCCTCCCCTCCCTATATATATATTTTTTGCAGCCTATCGACCAGTTTGGAATTGAACGTGTGGTAGATGCCGTTTTGCTAGCGTCCAGTCGGTGCAATTTCAATGCAGCACCGTGGGACAGCTGATCTGCGCACTTAACCAAAGAACAGACCGTCGATTGCTTACTTTCTTAATTTTATTTTCCTCCTTTCAACCCGTTCCGTCCCTAGGAATGTAAGCTGTCAACTGAATCACACTTAAAAACTGTTTTCAAAACAATAAACGGTACAATCGCTGGATACGAAGCAAAAGCTATAAAATGAACCCTCAGTGCGCGCGCTGTGGCAAAATTGTTTACCCGACGGAGAAAGTAAACTGCCTTGACAAGGTAAGATGATTATGATGAGGATGCCTACTTTTCAGCTATTTCAAAATAATTTAGATATATTTAATACATTTGCTTTTAGGGGGCGGGGGGGGGGGGGGGGGGGGGGGGGGGGGGGGGGGGGGGGGGGGGTAGAGTTATGCTTCCTTGTACATGTATGATGTATGATCAATTTAGCACGCACTACTTAAAACGAGACTCAACAATTGGGTTTATTTTGTTGTTTTTTGATAGTGTGCGTCACTCGCTCCTGTTTCGGGGCTCTGGCTGTTTTTGTGCACCAGCTTGACTTCAGAGAGCAAAGCATCAGTTCAATCATCAGTAATATCATCACATCCCGATTTAAACCAGGACCAAATAAATAGAATGGGACCATGCTTTAGTACTTGCTGACATGCATGTTTTATTTGTAAAATTAAAAAGTATGTCTAATCTTACTTTTCATTCGGTTATACTGCTCCTGTGGTATTAATATTATATACAACTTTTTATATAGACTTTTTGATATCATGTACAATTTTCTGTATAGTATTTAGAACAATAATGACCTGAGAAACGAAATATTTTTGTGAAATACAAATTATAAACCCAGTCGCCAATAGCAACTAGCAAACGACAACCAGGTAATAAAGTGTGCATGCGCGTGTGTGTTTCAGAACTGGCATAAAGGATGTTTCCACTGCGAGGTTTGCAAAATGACCCTGAACATGAAGAATTACAAAGGCTACGACAAGAAGCCCTACTGCAGCGCGTGAGTGCCTGCACATCTGCTCTGTCACGTTCTTCTCTTTCTGCCTTTATTTCCTCTCTCCCCCTTTCTTTCTCTCTTTTACTTTCACCCTTTCTTTCTACTGCAACACTTGAGTCCACTCTCTCTCCTTGTCTCCCTCCCCTTTATTTTCTCTCTCCCTGTCTCCCCCATTGGTTCTCTCTCCCTGTCTCTGACTTTTCTACATCACTTTCATCCTTTCTTTCTCACTCCATTTTGTCTTCTCTCTCTCTCCTCTCCTCCCCAGACATCAGGACAGGTGTATTAAAGGATTCAAGGTGCTCAGAGACATGCTTGTCAGATAACAGAGCCAAGCCTTTACAGATCTAGAAGGAGTTAAAGCTCCACGTCTATGACGTGTCTGTGGCGTATAAATATCATAGAAACAAAATGAGTAGAATACATATCATAGAAACAAAATAAGTAGAACAGACATGTTCATTCAAGTCAGCAGTCATTGGAAGCGCAATTTGTTGCCGCTTGACAACATGCTCGTTAACAATGGGTGGGGCCATCTTGATGCTCAAACAGCCATCCAATCAGTCTGTCTTTTCTACTCAACCTGATTCTACAGTTTGTTTTGACGGCAGGTGTTCCATTCCCAGGTGAGTGACAGGTCACCCTGACAGGTGAGGTTAGGATCCTCAGGCCCTTTCATTCATTCTTTCATTCTTTCTTGCTTTCTTTCTTTCTCTCCTCCCTCCCCCTTTTGCTCCTCCCTCCCTCCCTCCATCATCTCCCCTCACTACAGACGGGGTGGTACATGCTGGTAATCCTTTTCTGAACCTCCATTTTAATCGGACTTAGATCAGCCCTCCAGTCAGCTTTATAAGGAGATAGGGAGGGAGCATCTCCACTGTTACTGCACTGGGCCTCCTCCATAGATACAGTATGTGCTGCTATCCATTATATTTATCATCACAGGGAGGTATTTATTACAGAGAATAGGCCACACACACACACACACACGTTGTAGGACAGTGCCTCAGGCAGAGATTGATCTGCCTCTGACCCTGAATATAATTACGAGACAAACGTGTGTTAGGTGTGTGTGTGTGTGTGTGTGTGTGTGTGTGTGTGTGTGTGTGTGTGTGTGTGTGTGTGTGTGTGTGTGTGTGTGTGTGTGTGTGTGTGTGTATGTGGGGGTGGGGGGGGGGGGGTCGGGACTCACACTGAGACCCTGATCAACACCTCATGTAGGAGACACACACACACATTTAATTAAACTTTGAAACCATTAACACAATAAGAAAACAAATAAAAATTGAACATTTGCTGACACAGAACAGCCTAGACATACACAGAAAGACACAGGCAAGGTGTACACACACGCACACGCACTCACACACACTCGCACACACACACACGCACACACACACACACACACACACACACACACACACACACACACACACACACAATACCAACATACATGCAAACAAAGCCATGCCTACACATACATTTATCATACATAATATCATACGTATATCATACATAATATCATACGTATATCATACATAATATCATAAGCTTATCATACATAATATCATACGTTTATCATACATAATATCATAAGCTTATCATACATAATATCATACGTATATCATACATAATATCATACGTATATCATACATAATATCATAAGCTTATCATACATAATATCATACGTATATCATACCTAATATCATACGTATATCATACATAATATCATACGTATATCATACATAATATCATAGGTATTTCATACATAATATCATACGTACATCATACATAATATCATAAGCTTATCATACATATTTTCATACGTATATCATACCTAATATCATACGTATATCATACATAATATCATACGTTTATCATACATATACACATGAGCAGCAGCTCTGAAGTGGA
>CM030186.1:1853638-1856138 GCA_017639675.1 Aplochiton taeniatus | reverse complement strand
CTCTCTCTGCCTACTGTCCTGTTAACCCACTGTCCTGTCTGCCCACTGTCCTGTCTGCCCACTGTCCTGTTAACCCACTGTCCTGTCTGCCCACTGTCCTGTCTGCCCACTGTCCTGTCTGCCCACTGTCCTGTTAACCCACTGTCCTGTCTGCCCACTGTCCTGTCTGCCCACTGTCCTGTCTGCCTACTGTCCTGTCTGCCCACTGTCCTGTCTGCCTACTGTCCTGTCTGCCCTGTCCTGTCCGCCCTGTCCTGTCTGCCCACTGTCCTGTTAACCCACTGTCCTGTCTGCCTACTGTCCTGTCTGCCCACTGTCCTGTCTGCCTACTGTCCTGTCTGCCTACTGTCCTATCAATAAAGCATAAATGCCTCCAAAAAATATAAAAAAAATATAAAATACTGTCTTGCAGCAAACAAGAATGGTTGGATCAAACCCAAGCTCCATAAAAGCCCTTGTCTCCAGTTACTAGTGGCAACGGTGATTGATCGCTGTCCGCTAGTTAGCAGTGCTGCAACCACAGTGTGGGATTATCCTGGGTACTGAACAAATTCAACTTTCAACTTCGGCCAA
Source organism: Aplochiton taeniatus (assembly GCA_017639675.1). Lineage (NCBI taxonomy): Eukaryota > Metazoa > Chordata > Actinopteri > Galaxiiformes > Galaxiidae > Aplochiton > Aplochiton taeniatus. The sequence goes on along the minus strand of CM030186.1, from coordinate 1,855,565 downwards.
ATAGTCACAACGCAGGTGTCAGTTTTCTCTCTACTGATCAACTCTCTGCTTCCTCCCTATGATGTCATTTCCCCTGCAGCCGTGGCTGGAGTCCTTTGTTTCCTCCTCCGTGGCCGTACAACCCCCTGCCGGGGCAGCAGTGACGGCGAACGCTGAACAGATCCCCATGCTCCCCCTCTTAGCTCTGCTCTGTTGAATCTGTCAGTGCAATTTACCAGTCGCTGTTTTGGGGTTGTTAAAGAAATGTGTAACACTGTTAAGAAAAGTGCCTCACAAAATGAGGAGGATTTTTGTTATTATTATTATTATAATAATTATAATTTTTTCTGTTAAATCAGCGTTTTATTTAGATGCAGGAAAAGTGGTAGAGAATGCACGGTATTTATAACATAGCAGTGTGTGTGTGTGTGTGCGTGTGCATGTGCGTGTGTGCTTGTCTGTGTGTGTGCGCTTGCCTGTGTGTGTGTGTGTGTGTGTGTGTGTGTGTGTGTGTGTGCAGCAGACTGCGTGGAGAGGGACAGATGTCCACTCAGTGGTCTCCAAAAAGGGCCATGCTGTGTTTCAGGCCGACACACACACACACACACACACACACACACACACACACACACACACACACACACACTCACACTCACTCACTCACACTCACAAACAAACAAAAATTGTGTGTGTGTGTGTGTGTGTGTGTGTGTGACAGCGTGACAGCATGTGTTGATGCTGGTGTGTGCAGTGACCGGATGAGGGTCATTTAGCCAGTCAGAACAGCTCCCATCTCTCCCAGCACAATGACAAAGTGTTGTGATTTAGGCCAGGGTGTGTGTGTGTGTGTGTGTGTGTGTGTGTGTGTGCCTGTGTGTGTGTCTGTGTGTGTGTGTGTTTGGGGGGCTGTATGTGTGTGTTAGGGCCAGTTATGACCAGACATTGACAGATTTACTCTAGTTATTTGCCTCTCTTTTTCTCTCTTTCTCTGACTCTAACTTTCACCCTGTCCTCCCACCATCTTTGGTTTTCCTCTTCTCTCTCCTCCAGCCCACTCTGTCGTTTTAAATACTTCACCTTACACTTCACGCAGCTAGCAGATAGACTAGATCATCTGACTGTGTGAGTACAGCCCAGGCAGACATGGTTAGAGGGTTTGGATTTGTTTACCCAAAGAAATCAAATGGATCATCATATGTTATCACTTATTTACACAGAGGGAACCTGTGTGCCTTATTTCAATGAGAATTTAGGTTACTTAGAGATTGACTTAGGATTTTGATTGACAAAAGTAAGAAAATAGTAATAATGGCTGTTAATAAAGTTTTGTTTTAGTAAGGCTAATAGTCGTAGCCTAGCACAGTGTTGTCCTTGGGGCTCCAGTCCAATGCTAGTGGATCCCTGCATGATTCACTGGGAGGTTTGTATAACAGGCTGGTGCACTACTCACCCTCAGCAGTCACCCTGAGGGATGACACAGCTAGCACCAGCTAGCATAGAGAAACACTGCTTCATATCCAATTTAGACCATAGACAGAGAAATACTGCTTCATATCCAATTTAGACCATGGACAGAGAAATACTGCTTCATATCCAATTTAGACCATAGACAGAGAAATACTGCTTCATATCCAATTTAGACCATGGACAGAGAAATACTGCTTCATATCCAATTTACACCACAGACAGAGAAAGAGTGACTTGTATAATTTACACCACAGACAGAGAAAGAGTGACTTGTATAATTTACACCACAGACAGAGAAAGAGAGACTTGTATAATTTACACCACAGACAGAAAGAGTGACTTGTATCCATTCACACCATAGAGAACTGTGTGATGCACTGGTCTCCTTAAACATATCCCAGTCTGTCTACTTTGACGGTGCTCTTTAAAATCCAGACAGCAATCTCCAAGGCACAGGACGTAAAGTAGACGTCCAGTGTGT
>CM030186.1:1821138-1846138 GCA_017639675.1 Aplochiton taeniatus | reverse complement strand
AGAGGAAGAGTCGGGACAATCCCTAACGATGGAGGAGAGCCAGGAGGTCGGAGAGGAGACGATCTGGGAGCAGAGCGAGGGGGTCGGGGAGGAGACGATCTGGGAGCAGAGCGAGGAGGTCGGGAAGGAGACGATCTGGGAGCAGAGCGAGGGGGTCGGGGAGGAGACGATCTGGGAGCAGAGCGAGGAGGTCGGGGAGGAGACGATCTGGGAGCAGAGCGAGGAGGTCGGGAAGGAGACGATCTGGGAGCAGGGCGAGGAGGTCGGGAAGGAGACCACGGACGGAGTAAAAGAAGAAGGAGAAGAAGAATACCTTGAAGGAGGAGGAGAAGAAGAATACCTTGAAGGAGGAGGACAGACGGTTTTGACCAAAGTGTCGACGGTAACCAAGGCAGTGGAGAGGTTTGAAGAGGGAAGACAGGGAGAGATGGAGGACAACAGAGGAGCAGAGACTGAGGTGGGAGACCATTATTCAGGCCGGCTAGCCACTGGTCGCTACCGCTAAAGCTAAACGAATGCTCTTTAATTTGATCTTACCAAAGTCAAAGATTTATGTGACCTTGACAACTTGTTTTTGAGAATCTGTGTCTCGTTTTGGTGTTTGGTTTGACCTTGAGAGTGCTGGGCCACCATCTTATTTACAAGTAGACTTCTAAGACATCAGCATGTTTAAGACACCTAAAATGGCCACACATCCTAATCCACTGCTAGAGTGATACCAAAAGGACGAGGTCACCTAAAATGGCCACGCATCCTAATCCACTGCTAGTGATACCAAAAGGACGAGGTCACCTAAAATGGCCGACCTCTCACTAATTTCACTTCAGAGGTACTTCGGTTGCTTTCTGGCTAGAGCCGCGGCCATAGAATGTTGAATTGTTTCCCCTTTTGTGATCCTTTCTATCGCATTCTATTTCTAGGATAGGCTCCGCTTGTTACTGCTGTTTTTAATGATGCCACACGAGGATTTATCTTAAACCAGAAATTAATTATTAGCTTTAATTATTAGCTTTTTCTGTCACTTATTTTTGGCTGATTCTGATTATGGTGTGTTGAAAGAACTAGAGATTAGTGTTGGATGGAGGATATTTTTGGCTTTGTTTGGTATTGATGATGCTGTGTGTGTGTGTGTGTGTGTGTGTGTGTGTGTGTGTGTGTTCCTCTCAGACCTCGGGTACAGTGAAGCCTCCTCGTCCAGACCCTCAGTTCAACAGACGCTGCAGTCTTCTCCTCAGTGATGTGAGTGGCTCTCCTCCTTCTCTCTCCTCCTCCTCTCCTCCTCTCTCTTCCTTCTCTCTCTTCCTCCTCTCCTCCTCTCTCTTCCTTCTCTCTCTTCCTCCTCTGCTCCTCTCTCCTCCTCCTCTCCTCCTCCTCTCCTCCTCCTCTTCTCTCCTCTCCTCTCTCTTCCTCCTCTCTCCTCTGCTCCTCCTCCTCTCTCCTCCTTTCTCCTCCTCCTCTCCTCCTCCTCTTCTCTCCTCCTCCTCTCTCCTCCTCTCCTCTTCTTCTCTCCTCCTCTCTCCTCCTCCTCTTCTCCTCCTCCTCTCCTCCTCCTCTCTCTTCCTCCTCTCTCCTCCTCTCTCCTCCTCTTCTCTCCTCCTCTCTCCTCCTCTCTCTCCTCCTCTCTCCTCATCTCTCCTCCTCCTCTCTCCTCCTCCTCTCTCCTCCTCTCTCCTCCTCCTCTCTTCCTCCTCTCTCCTCCTCTCTCCTCCTCCTCTCTCTTCCTCCTCTCTCCTCCTCTCTCTCTCCTCCTCTCTTCCTCCTCTCTCCTCCTCTCTCCTCCTCCTCTCTCCTCCTCCTCTCTCCTCCTCTCTCCTCTACGCCTACAGCTCCTCTTTCTCTCTCCGTTTCCAATGGGATCTACTTCATGCACTTTAACCTTCCGTACCACACATTTGGATTTCCCAGCTACATGATTTTCCAAACCAAAATGTCCCTTCCTACATCCTTTTCTCTCTCCCTATCTCACACTGTCTCCCTCCCTCCTTCGCTCCCTCCCTCCCTCCCTCTCTCCTCTCCTAGGTGAAGTATAAGGAGGACTTTGAGAAGATGAAAAGCCAGAACCTGTTTGTTCCTGGACTAGAACTCATACACTCTAGGAACATTAGCGCCATCATCTCTGAGGTGACACACACACACACACACACACAAACACACACACTCCCACACACACACACACACACAGTCCCACACACACACACACACAACCACACAAATCCCCTATCTGTGTGTCTCTTTCAGACCTTACGACACACATATATATATGCTCTCTCTCTCTCTCTCTCTCTCTCTCTCTCTCTCTATCTCTCTCTCTCTATCTATCTATCTCTCTCAGTCCCTCATTATCATATACTCATGCTTTGTCTCAAACACATGCCCTCATGCATGCACATACAGATCTCGCTATCATACATACACACTCCTTTCTCGCACACGCAAGCTTGCGCACACACACACACACACACACACACACACACACACACACACACACACACACACACACACACACACACACGTGCGCGTCTGGGCTGAACCCAGGAGATCCGTCCCCCCTCTTAGCCCCGCCTCAGGGTCAATGTAGAACGCTTAGTAGAACAGAAACACCCATCAATATTAAACACTACAATACTGTAGCTACTATCAATATTAAACACTGCAATACTAGCTACTATCAATATTAAACACTGCAATACTAGCTACTATCAATATGAAACACTGCAATACTAGCTACTATAAATATTAAACACTGCAATACTAGCTACTATCAAGATTAAACACTGCAATACTAGCTACTATCAATATGAAACACTGCAATACTAGCTACTATCAATATTAAACACTGCAATACTAGCTACTATCAATATTAAACACTGCAATACTAGCTACTATCAATATGAAACACTGCAATACTAGCTACTATCAATATGAAACACTGCAATACTAGCTACTATCAATATTAAACACTGCAATACTAGCTACTATCAATATTAAACACTGCAATACTAGCTACTATCAATATTAAACACTGCAATACTAGCTACTATCAATATTAAACACTGCAATACTGTAGCTACTATCAATATTAAACACTGCAATACTAGCTACTATCAATATTAAACACTGCAATACTAGCTACTATCAATATGAAACACTGCAATACTAGCTACTATCAATATTAAACACTGCAATACTAGCTACTATCAATATTAAACACTGCAATACTAGCTACTATCAATATTAAACACTGCAATACTAGCTACTATCAATATTAAACACTGCAATACTAGCTACTATCAATATTAAACACTACAATACTAGCTACTATCAATATTAAACACTGCAATACTAGCTACTATCAATATTAAACACTGCAATACTAGCTACTATCAATATTAAACACTGCAATACTAGCTACTATCAATATTAAACACTACAATACTGTAGCTACTATCAATATTGAACACTGCGATACTAGCTACTATCAATATTAAACACTGCAATACTAGCTACTATCAATATGAAACACTGCAATACTAGCTACTATCAATATTAAACACTGCAATACTAGCTACTATCAATATGAAACACTGCAATACTAGCTACTATCAATATGAAACACTGCAATACTAGCTACTATCAATATGAAACACTGCAATACTAGCTACTATCAATATTAAACACTGCAATACTAGCTACTATCAATATTAAACACTGCAATACTAGCTACTATCAATATGAAACACTGCAATACTAGCTACTATCAATATGAAACACTGCAATACTAGCTACTATCAATATTAAACACTGCAATACTAGCTACTATCAATATTAAACACTGCAATACTAGCTACTATCAATATTAAACACTACAATACTGTAGCTACTATCAATATTGAACACTGCGATACTAGCTACTATCAATATTAAACACTGCAATACTAGCTACTATCAATATGAAACACTGCAATACTAGCTACTATCAATATTAAACACTGCAATACTAGCTACTATCAATATTAAACACTGCAATACTAGCTACTATCAATATGAAACACTGCAATACTAGCTACTATCAATATGAAACACTGCAATACTAGCTACTATCAATATTAAACACTGCAATACTAGCTACTATCAATATTAAACACTGCAATACTAGCTACTATCAATATGAAACACTGCAATACTAGCTACTATCAATATGAAACACTGCAATACTAGCTACTATCAATATTAAACACTGCAATACTAGCTACTATCAATATTAAACACTGCAATACTAGCTACTATCAATATTAAACACTGCAATACTAGCTACTATCAATATTAAACACTGCAATACTGTAGCCACTATCAATATTAAACACTGCAATACTAGCTACTATCAATATTAAACACTGCAATACTAGCTACTATCAATATTAAACACTGCAATACTAGCTACTATCAATATTAAACACTACAATACTAGCTACCATCAATATTAAACACTGCAATACTAGCTACTATCAATATGAAACACTTAAATACTAGCTACAATCAATATTAAACACTGCAATACTAGCTACTATCAATATTAAACACTGCAATACTAGCTACTATCAATATTAAACACTGCAATACTAGCTACTATCAATATTAAACACTGCAATACTAGCTACTATCAATATTAAACACTGCAATACTAGCTACTATCAATATTAAACACTACAATACTAGCTACTATCAATATTAAACACTGCAATACTAGCTACTAGCCCCTACACCTCCAGTAGAACAGGGTCACCTCTTATTTCACCTGAACAGAACAGAAACACCCATGTCACCTTTGTTTTCTTCTCTCTATCTCTTTGGTATCTTTCTTTCTGTCTCTCTATTTTTCTACAGGTAACAATTTGTTCCTTTATTTTATTTTATTTTTTAATGCATTGCCCAAAGTGAGATGACCCTAACCAAACCCAAAATGTAGAACAAAATTGCCTGTAAAAAGTTGTTGGTCTGGTCTGTGTTTACTTCCTGTATGGTCCTAACTGATCACTACTTCCTGTGTGGTCCTAACTGATGACTACTTCCTGTGTGGTGCTGACTGATCACTACTTCCTGTGTGGTCCTAACTGATGACTACTTCCTGTGTCGTCCTGCCTGATGACTACTTCCTGTGTGGTCCTGACTGATGACTACCTGTGTGGTCCTGACTGATGACTACTTCCTGTGTGGTCCTGCCTGATGGCTACTTCCTGGTTCCAGTCCAAGTACAAGGAGGAGGGGCTTAAGGATGCGTCTGTCTCCCTCTACTCCCTCCTCCCTGAGACTCTGGAGATACAGCACGCCAGGGAGGCTTCCGAGCTACAGAGCGAGGTAGGCTACACACACACACACACACATGCACACACACACGCGAGCGCGCGTACGCACACACGCACGAACAAGCACACACACACACACACACACACACACACAAGCACACACACACATACACACACACACACACACACACACAAGCACACACACACATACACACACACACACACACACACACATTTTGACTGAATCAATACCCTTCAGTCAAAGCTCACATTCTGTGACTTTAGTGATTGTCATTGTTGTATCGGTCAAATATTACAACAACCTGACGAGGAAGATCTCTTAACTTGTTTGTTGTTTCACTTAATGTCATTTTGTTGTTGTTGTTGTTGTTCAGATCAAATACAAGGGCAGTGTAAAGAACGAGATCTCCACCTCTCTGTACTGTCTGCTGCCTGAGACCACAGAGACCCAGTTCGCCAAGGAGATGACAGAGATGATCAGTGAGGTGAGAGAGGAGCACGGGCTCTACTGTACAGTGTAGCAGCCCTTCAATGTACAGGATATACCCTGTACCTACACTGCACAGTGTAGCAGCCCTTCAATGTACAGGATATACCCTGTACCTGCACTGTACAGTGTAGCAGCCCTTCAATGTACAGGATATACCCTGTACCTGCACTGCACAGTGTAGCAGCCCTTCAATGTACAGGATATACCCTGTACCTGCACTGCACAGTGTAGCAGCCCTTCAATGTACAGGATATACCCTGTACCTGCACTGCACAGTGTAGCAGCCCTTCAATGTACAGGATATACCCTGTACCTGCACTGCACAGTGTAGCAGTTCTTCAATGTACAGGAAATACCCTGTACCTGCACTGCACAGTGTAGCAGCCCTTCAATGTACAGGATATACCCTGTACCTGCACTGCACAGTGTAGCAGCCCTTCAATGTACAGGAAATACCCTTTAGCAGCACAGTACTGTAGATGCACTGCAATATATAAATATACTCTTCACCTGGACTGCACTAAAGCAGCACTGTACCAATAAATATATAGATACTTGCACTACTACATATTTATATATATATATATATATATATATATATATATATATATATCCTTTACCATGCACTGTACTGTAGAAGCACTGCAATATACAGTATATATACTATTTATCTGCACTCCAATATATATACCCTGCAATGCAGTGTAGAAGCACTGCAATATATCACAATACATATATATATACTCTTCACCTACACTGCACTAAAGCAGCACTGTACCAATGCTGTTCTATACCAGTTAGCAGGTAGGAATATTAGACATGTTAGCTGGTGTTCACTTGACACACAGTCCTATTTTTATTGCACCACAATTTAATCATAACAATACTATTCCATGGACCATAACACTACCATTGCTCAGCCAGTAAAACAGACAGTTAAACAAACCCAAATAGTTTGGGGGATTCTCATTAATACTTGAAGTAAAGGCTGGCCCTATTTTTAGACTGTTGCAGGACTGCTGTTATGCAATGGGATTAAAACACAATGAGAAGTGTTCTATGCTAACGTTGAATTAATCTCGTACCTTCACTTACATACGTTGAACTAATCTGGTAATTTAACTAACGTTGAATGAATCTTGTAACTTCAACTCATTTCACTTTCACACTACAAAGGTCATGTTTGGGAGTGGATAAGTTAGTGGGGCTCTCCAAATGTACATACACGTCAACAATAAACGGTTAGAGTAGGGGTGTTAACCCCGGTGTCCTGGCTAAATTCTCCCTCTGGCTCTAAATCCATCATGGCCACCCGATCAATCCTCAGCTCCCAATTGGCTGAGTCATCCCCTCTCCAGCCCGTTGTGGCTCTTCAGTAGATCACAAACCGATGTGTGGTTTGCCATCTGGCACAAAATGGCTGCCGTGGCATCACCCAGCTGGGTGCTCCACTTTGGGGACCGAATTAAGAGCACCCCTGCCATAGTGTAAAGCACTTCGGGTTTCTTAAAAAGCGCTGAATCAAAAGCAAACCATTTGTAATTATTACTTAGGAATGCAGAGGTCAGGTTTGTGAATGGGGTGGTGTGTGTTGTGGTCTCTAAATGTACATTTGACGTTATTTTTGAAACACAGTTGTACCCTTTTTGCACTACAATTTATTACGAATCCAAGTAGTTTAATACAGAGTAAAAAGTTAATCAGTATATTACTCTTAGAATGTCAATGCAGAGGTCAGATTTGTGAGTGTGTTGGTGTGTGCATGTGTGCAGCTCCAGACTATGTACATGTGCATGTCACAGGCCTGCCACCAATTGGCTTGCTTTTGCAACCGTCATTTATTATTATCATTTAAACCCTAAAGTCATATTTTGGTCAATGCAGAGGTCAGGTTTGTGCTTGTTTTAGTTCGTGTGTTCAATGCAGAGGTCAGGTTATTGAGTGTGTAAGTAAGTTGGTGCTGTGTTGTCCTCTCGGCAGAACAAGTACAAGGAGGAAGGGAGGAGACGGATGAGCACCAGCCTGTACTCTCTGATGCCCCAGACCACAGAGATCACCCTGGCCAAGACACTCTCCGAGTTCCAGAGTGAGGTACACACGCTGCCTCAACGCCAAACCTCAACAAAAACCCTAAGTCTAACCTCAACACAAACCTACTGATGACAACAATCCTCAATAAACTTTGAGTCCAACAAACACACCAAACAAACTCTTAACAATTTCCAAATAACTTTCAAAAGTTGCTGTTTTCTGTAAAGAGGTTTGATCTATCATGTTTCATGTGTTACAAGTCCTCTTCATGTGGGAGTGTCAATCCCATTAAACAAATTATTAAATTACAATGAATCGTGTTTTGGATTATTTGAAACAGTGTGGTATAATAATATTTGGAGGTTGTTCCTTAATATTGTACATTTTTAAAAACTTTAACCAATAAATCGATTTATTTGTATTCTGTAATAGTAAACTTGTTCTCTTTCAGACCAAATATAAGGAAGCAGGAAAGAAGGAGGCCTCCAGTTCTCTGTACTCCACTCTACCAGAGACTATGGAGACCCAGCACGCTAAAGAGGCTTCACAGCTACAGAGTGAGGTACACACACACACACACACACACACACACACACACACACACACACACACACACACACACACACACACACACACACACACACCGTCTTTTAAATAAACCAGAAAAGAATATGCGCACATTATGTCTCATTGGTTGACTCCATTCCCCCTTCTCACCCCCTCTCTCTCATCCACCCTCTCCCCTCTCCCCCATCTCTCTCCCTGACCCCCCCCCCCCCCCAGAATAAGTACCGTCCTAAAGGTGCGGTGAAAGGAGCTCCTCCCTCTCTGTACTCCCAGCTTCCTGAAACCCTGGACATCACGTTTGCCAGAGACATGATGGAGCAACAGAGTGAGGTATTCAACCCAAACCCTAACCCAAACCCTAACCCTGCAAGATAAAACCTTCTCAAGCTATGAACAACACTTCACTAATGAAACCTCACATTAGTTTAGGGATTCAACCCAAACCCTGCAAGATAAAACCTTGTCAAACTATTTTGAGACTTCACTTATGAAACCTCACATTAGTTTAGGGATTCAACCCAAACCCAGCAAGATAAAACCTTCTCAAACTATTATGAGACTTCGCTAATGAAACCTCACATTAGTTTAGGGATTCAACCCAAACCCTGCAAGATAAAACCTTCTCAAACTATGAACTACACTTCACTAATGAATGGGTAGAGAGTTCTAAATCATGGTCCTTTAAGTTTGGGACCCCAAGATGGCGGACCTTTTGTTCACAACCTTGTTGTCAAGGGCAACAAAATAAATATAAATAATGAATCAATAATATCTCTCTGTCTCACCTCCCTACCCCTCCCTCTGTCTGTCTGTCTGTCTGTCTGTCTGTCTGTCTGTCTGTCTGTCTGTCTGTCTGTCTGTCGGTCGGTCGGTCGGTCTCTCTGCCTCTCTCCCCTCCCTGTATTTCTGTCTGCCTGTCACTCTGCCTAACCTCCCCCCCTTCCCCCCCCCCTCTCTCTCTCTCTCTCTCTCTCTCTGCCTGTCTCCCCTCCCTCCCTCCCTGTCTGTCTGCCTGTCACTCTGCCTGTCTCCCCTCCCTGCCTGTCTGTCTCCTCCTATAGAAAAGGTATAAGGAACAGGGCAGGAAGAGCATCAGTCAGAGCATCTACTCCCAGCTCGCTGAGACAACAGAGACCCAGCTGGCTAAGAGCATCTCTGAGCTGCAGAGTCAGGTACACACACACACACACACACACACACACACACACACTGACCTCAGCTCTCGTCTCTGAGTTGCAGAGTGAGGTAGGAAATGCTGGAGATCATACTGACAGCTTCAACTGTTGTTCATAATTGTTGTTCATAGTTGTTGATTGTTGTTTGTTGATTTTTGTTGTTGTTGTTGTGTTCAGAACAAGTACAAGGAGGCTGGTAAGAAGGAGGTGAACAGCTGTCTGTATTCCCTCCTGCCAGAGACACTGGAGACAGCACACGCTAAGGAGGTGTCTCAGCTTCTCAGTGAGGTGGGACACACACACCTATATCCACACACTCGTGCGCGCGCACACACACACGCACACACACACACACACACCTATATCCCAACACTCACGCGCACACACACACACAAACATGTATTCACATACATATGAGCACACACCACCTGCTGTGCCCCCTTCTCCATTCTCACTTGTTTAAATAGTTAAACAATGTCTCTGTCATTAGTCATTGCTACTGTTGGAGTGTCTATTTGTTGTGCCTATGAGCAAGGCATTAAAATGGCTCTCTCCCTAATCCTCTGTTTGCAGACCAAGTACAAGGAGGAGGGTAAGAGGGAGATGACCTCTAACCTTTACTCTCTGCTGCCTGAGACCCCAGAGATGCAGCTGGCTAAGAACGTTATGGAGCTGCAGAGTGAGGTACACACACACACACACACACACACACACACACACACACACACACACACACACACACACACACACTAACCAACATCCGGAGTGAGGTTAGCGACCTCCAACATGAACTTCAAAAACTCACTATAAGATTGGTTCAGATGTGTCATAGATTTGTTTTTAATCAGTCCAAATAAAATGTATGTTCATACTGACACAGATTATCCTGTACAAGTATTTTCTTCATGGTTTAAAATGTAAATGATGTCGGTTAACAGTGTCAAAATGTGAGTTGTGATAGACTGTGATTATGAGCAAAGGTGTGTTGTGATTATGAGTAAAGGTGTGTTGTGATTATGAGTAAAGGTGTGTTGTGATTATGAGTAAAGGTGTGTTGTGATTATGAGTAAAGGTGTGTTGTGATTATGAGTAAAGATGTGTTGTGATTATGAGTCAGGTGTGTTGTGTTGACTCTGCCCCCTCAGGTGAAGTACAGAGAAGGTATGAAGCGGAAAAACTCCAGCTCCCTATACTCTCAGCTTCCTGTTACCACGGAGACTGAGCTGGCCAAGCAGCGCATGGAGCTACAGAGTGAGGTATTCAAAATCACAGTAAAACTTTATTTAGAGAGGTACACTGACATTCAAATCACAACCAAACTTTATTAAGTGAGGTACCCTGACATTCAAATCACAACCAAACTTTATTGAGTGAGGTACCCTGACATTCGAATCCCAACAAAACTTTATTTAGTGAGGTACCCTGACATTCGAATCACAACAAAATTTTATTTAGTGAGTGGGGAACGCTTTCATTCAAAATCACAACAAAACTGTAGTTAGTGAGGAACTATTGCTGCGTCCCAAATCGCATACTATTACTTTTGACTTTTAGTTCGTACTGCAGCTGCCCTCACACAGTGCATAATGTTGCATGCAGAAAGACAATTGAGAGATGCTAAATCTTTCTCTGGCATACTCAATAGGATGTTAGTATGGGTATTGAGGCACAGCCATAAACATTCAAATTAAGTGGACAATCCTTCAAATCACAGAGAAACTTTATTTGGTGACCTGGTCCTAATCCCTTACATGGACTGCAACATATACTGAGGGCTAACTATCATTTAAATGACATTAAAACCTTATTTAGAAGGAGGTACACAATCATTCAAATCACATTCAAATCAAACTTTATTTGGTACACTAACACTCCAATCGCATAAGTTCACTGATTTTACTGGCCTGACAATCTTTTTACAGTGCTCCCTACTTAAGCGACAACATTTCAGAAAGTTTTAACAATATGTTTTAAATGTTCAAGTTCTACTGAATATATAACACTAATGAATGAAATGTTTATATTTTTAGACCAAGTACAAGGAAGCTGGGAAGAAAGAGTTGAACAGCTCCCTGTACTCCCTTCTTCCTGAAACCAAAGACATCCAGCATGCTAAAGAGGCTTCACAGCTACAGAGTGAGGTACACACGCACGCACGCACGCACGCACACGCACACACACACACACCCGCTCAGATTGCAACCGCACGTATTCAGTGACTCTCAAAAGTTGTTGTTTTCTGTAAAGAAGTTTGATCTTCCATGTTTCATGTTACAAGTAATTTCCAAGTGGATGTGTCTCTTCCATTAAACAATTAATTAAACAACAATAAAAAAAAACATTTAATAACATTTATATTTTTTAATTATTACTATTATTAGCCACACTTTGAAACAGTGTGGTGTAAAGATATGTATAGGTTGTTTCTTATTTTTGTAAATGTATTAACTTTAACCAATGAATCGATTTATTTGTATTCTGTAATAGTAAACTTGTTCTTTTTCAGACCAAATATAAGGAAGCAGGAAAGAAGGAGGCCTCCAGTTCTCTGTACTCCACTCTACCAGAGACTATGGAGACCCAGCACGCTAAAGAGGCTTCACAGCTACAGAGTGAGGTACACACACACACACACACACACACACACACCCACACCCACACACCCACCGTCTTTTAAATAAACCAGAAAAGAATACGCGCACATTATGTCTCATTGGTTGACTCCATTCCCCCTCCTCACCCCCTCTCTCTCATCCACCCTCCCCCCTCTCCCTCCCTGCCCCGCCACCCCCCTCCCTCTCCCTCTCCCTCTCCCCCCCCCCCAGAATAAGTACCGTCCTAAAGGTGCGGTGAAAGGAGCTCCTCCCTCTCTGTACTCCCAGCTTCCTGAAACCCTGGACATCACGTTTGCCAGAGACATGATGGAGCAACAGAGTGAGGTATTCAACCCAAACCCTAACCCTAACCCTAACCCAAACCCTGTAACATAAAACCTTCTCAAACTATGAACAACACTTCACTAATGAAACCTCACTTTAGTTTAGGGATTCAACCCAAACCCTGCCAGATAAAACCATCTCAAACTATTAACAACACTTCACTAATACGACCTCACATTAGTTTAGGGATTCAACCCAAACCCTGCAAGATAAAACCATCTCAAACTATTAACAACACTTCACTAATACGACCTCACATTAGTTCAGAGATTCAACCCAAACCCTGCAAGATAAAACCTTCTCAAACTATGAACTACACTTCACTAATGAAACCTCACATTAGTTTACGGATTCAACCCAAACCCTGCAAGATAAAACCTTCTCAAACTATGAACAACACTTCACTAATACGACCTCACATTAGTTTAGGGATTCAACCCAAACCCTGCAAGATAAAACCTTCTCAAACTATGAACAACACTTCACTAATACGACCTCACATTAGTTTAGGGATTCAACCCAAACCCTGCAAGATAAAACCTTCTCAAACTATTAACAACACTTCACTAATACGACCTCACATTAGTTTAGGGATTCAACCCAAACCCTGCAAGATAAAACCTTCTCAAACTATTAACAACACTTCACTAATACGACCTCACATTAGTTTTTCTAAGCCTGTTCCGTGTACACAAAAGTCCATGGAATTTAACAGCAACATAAAATTATTGCCAAGAGATATTTTAATTCTTATGGTTTGTCTTGTAATATGTTGAGTCCATTTTATGGGGCAAAATTCCATGGATTTAGATTAAGTAGAATTGAAATGATTTGGATTTAAGACCATGGTTCTTTGGGGGAGAGTTGTAACCATGGTTCTTAGAGAGTTGTAACCATGGTTCTTGGAGAGTTTTAAACATGGTTCTTTAACCTCTTAACCAGTCTGTCTGTCTGTCTACCTGTCTCTCTGTCTACCCCCCCCCCCCCTCTTGCCTGCCTGTCTGTCTACCTATCTCTCCGCCTGTCTCACCCCCACACCTGTCTCTCTGCCTGTTTGTCTGCCTGTCACTCTGCTTGTCTCCCCTCCCTGCCTGTCTGTCTCCTCCTATAGAAAAGGTATAAGGAACAGGGCAGGAAGAGCATCAGTCAGAGCATCTACTCCCAGCTCGCTGAGACAACAGAGACCCAGCTGGCTAAGAGCATCTCTGAGCTGCAGAGTCAGGTACACACACACACACACACACACACACACACACACACACACACACACACACACTGACCTCAGCTCTCGTCTCTGAGTTGCAGAGTGAGGTAGGAAATGCTGGAGATCATACTGACAGCTTCAACTGTTGTTCATAATTGTTGTTCATAGTTGTTGATTGTTGTTTGTTGATTTTTGTTGTTGTTGTTGTGTTCAGAACAAGTACAAGGAGGCTGGTAAGAAGGAGGTGAACAGCTGTCTGTATTCCCTCCTGCCAGAGACACTGGAGACAGCACACGCTAAGGAGGTGTCTCAGCTTCTCAGTGAGGTGGGGAACACACACACACACACACACACACACACACACACACACACCTATATCCCAACACTCACGCACGCACACACACACACACACCTATATCCCAACACTCACGCGCACACACACACACACAAACATGTATTCACATACATATGGGCACACACCACCTGCTGTGCACCCTCCTCCATTCTTACTTGTTCAAATAGTTAAACAATGTCTCTGTCATTAGTCATTGCTACTGTTGGAGTGTCTATTTGTTGTGCCTATGAGCAACGCTATTAAATGGCTCTCTCCCTAATCCTCTGTTTGCAGACCAAGTACAAGGAGGAGGGTAAGAGGGAGATGACCTCTAACCTTTACTCTCTGCTGCCTGAGACCCCAGAGATGCAGCTGGCTAAGAACGTTATGGAGCTGCAGAGTGAGGTACACACACACACACACACACACACACACACACACACACACACACACACTAACAAACATCCAGAGCGCGGTTAGTAAACATCAAAAATTCAATAGATTGGTTCCGATATGTCATAGATTTGCAGGCATTTCATTATTTTTTTATTTTTTTGTACACATAAAATCTGTATTTCTACTGACACAGAATATCCTGTATGAGTATTTTCTTCATGGTTTGAAATTTAAATGATGTCGGTTAACAGTGTCAAAATGTGAGTTGTGATAGACTGTGATTATGAGCAAAGGTGTGTTGTGATTATGAGTAAAGGTGTGTTGTGATTATGAGTAAAGGTGTGTTGTGATTATGAGTAAAGATGTGTTGTGGTGACTCCGCCCCCTTAGGTGAAGTACAGAGAAGGTATGAAGCAGAAAAACTCCACCTCCCTATACTCTCAGCTTCCTGTTACCACGGAGACCGAGCTGGCCAAGCAGCGCATGGAGCTACAGAGTGAGGTATTCAAAATCACAGCAAAACTTTATTGAGGGAGGTACACTGACATTGGAATCACAACAAAACTTTATTGAGTGAGGTACACTGACATTCAAATCACAGAAAAACTTTATTTTGACAATGTTTAAATTGTACTGAATATACAACACGTACAAATTCAATGTTTATTCTTTTTAGACCAAGTACAAGGAAGCAGGAAAAAAGGAGGCCTCCAGTTCTCTGTATCATCTCCTACCAGAGACTATGGAAACCCAGCATGCTAAAGAGGCTTCACAGCTACAGAGTGAGGTACACACACACACACACACACACACACACACACAGGTTAAAACCACATGTATTCAGTGAACATTGACACAAAAAACCATCAAAACATCCTGTCATATTCATATTGTTTCTCTGATTAAATCGGTCCATTACACCACTGATTCTAACCTGATGTTTATTTGATGTTGTTTATATGTTTGTTGTCAGGTCAAATACAAAGAGAGTGGTAAGAAGGAAACCTCTAGCTCTCTGTACTCCTCTCTGCCTTTCACCACGGAGACCAGCTTCGCCAAGGAGATGTCGGAAACACTGAGCCAGGTAACGTAATGTACACCTTATTTATAGAGCACCTTTCAAAACAAACGTTATAAGGTGCTCTTTGGGTAACAGAGCTCTGCTATACAATTTCTTGTTGAACAGGCAAAATAGTATACTCTCTAGCTCTCTCTCTCTCACTCTCTCTCTCTCTCTCTCTAGAACAAGTACAAGGAGGAGGGCAGGAGGAGTCAGAGTATCAGTGTGTTCTCTCAGCTCCCAGAGACCAAGGACACTCAGTTTGTCAAAGCTGTCTCCCAGCTACAGAGTGAGGTGAGACAGTATGACCGATGTTGAAATGGGAAATGTAGTTTTTTATCCATAGATTGATACCCACAGAATAGGAAATGTGGTCTTTTATCCATCCATTGTAGGTGTAGGTATCAAAATAGAATGAATGGGTATTGTATTGTTGAATCTGACTGTCTCTACTCAGACCAAATATAAGGAAGCAGGAAAGAAGGAGTCCTCCAGATCTCTGTACTCCACTCTACCAGAGACTATGGAGACCCAGCACGCTAAAGAGGCTTCACAGCTACAGAGTGAGGTACACACACTAACCCTAACCCACACACACACACACACACACAAACACACACGCACACGCACACCCACACACAGAGGCGTGTTGTTGGCGTGTGTTGTTGACTGGGTGTTGTGTGTGCAGCTCAAATACAGAGAGGGAGGGAAGAAGGAGCTTTCATCCAGCCTGTACCACCTGCTGCCTGAGACCAGCCAGACGCTGTTTGTCAAGGAGCAGTCCGACCTGCACAGTGAGGTATGAACGGTGACCACGACCCTACCGTGAACCTGACCACGACCCTACCGTGACCCTAAGGAGCCTTACTAGGTCTATACACAGCAGTTTTGTCAGGGAGCAGTTGGACCTGCACAATGAGGTGTTTATACCCTGACCCTCGGGAAGCAAACTGTCTTTCCCGTGTGTCCTCTGTGTTAGAAAATCCAGAACAGTTTGTTATTATCCTATTCTAATTCTAATTTAAATTTAAATTTAAATTTAAATTTAAATTTAAAATTTAAAATTTAAAATTTAAAATGTAAATGTTCACATTTAAATTTAAATAAAAATAAAAATTTCAGTTTTAAGTTTAAAATGTAATTTTAAGTTCTGTTCTGTTCTATTCTGTTATATTACATTCTATTCTATTCTATTCTATTCCATGCTAATTCTTTTCTATTCTATGCTATGCTAATCCCTTTCTATTCTATTCTCTTCTATTCTGTTCTGTTCTGTTATCTTCTATTTTATTCTGTTCTGTTCTATTCTAGTGCATAGTCCTTAATGTGGTCCTATCTCCGTCCTCCAGATCAAGTATAAGGAGGATGTGAAGGACTTGTCGGTCAACCTCTACTCTCTGCTGCCTGAGACCATTGAGACCCGGCTGGTCAAAGGACTGACTGACATGCAGAGTGAAGTGAGGCTTCAACATGGCTGCTGGTTTGGTTCTTTGTTTCTGTACTGATTTCCATGTTACTCCATCTTTCACACACCATATAAAGAGTGATACTCTAATCAAATCAGCCAGACCAACAAAGATACCCTTTTGTTGTTCCAGACCAAGTATAAGGAAGCAAGAAAGAAGAAATCCTCCAGCTGTCTGTACTCCTCTCTACCAGAGACCATGGAGACCCAGCATGCTAAAGAGGCTTCACAGCTACAGAGTGAGGTATTCAAATCAAAGCAAAACTTTATTTTGACAATGCTCCCTCTTTAACCTACAACATTTCATATAGAGTTTTAAATGAATAAATTCTACTGAATATATAACACGTATTAATTAAATGTTTATTCTGTTTAGACCAAGTACAAGGAAGCAGGAAAGAAGGAGTCCTCCAGTTCTCTGTATCATCTCCTACCAGAGACTATGGAGACCCAGCATGCTAAAGAGGCTTCACAGCTACAGAGTGAGGTACACACACACACACCCACACACACACACACACACACACACACACACACACACACACATACACACACACACAGAGGCTTCACAGCTACAGAGTGAGGTGGACTGAAGTACACACACACACAAACACCTACATGCAGACACACGCACCCTCACAGGTTACAACCATATATATTTAGTGAACATTGACACGCAAAACCATCACAACTTCCTGTCATGTTCATATTGTTTCTCTGATTAAATCGGTCCATTACACCACTGATTCTAACCTGATGTTTATTTGATGTTGTTTATATGTTTGTTGTCAGGTCAAATACAAAGAGAGTGGTAAGAAGGAAACCTCTAGCTCTCTGTACTCCTCTCTGTCCGTCACCACGGAGACCAGCTTCGCCAAGGAGATGTCAAAAACACTGAGCCAGGTAATGTAATGTACACCTTATTTACAGTGTTGGGCAAGCCACTTGGAAATTGTAGTGAGCTAAGCTACCAGTTACTCTACATTGAATGAAGCTTCACTACACTGAAGCTACGCCCAGAGAAATGTAGCTAAGTTAAGCTACAGCAACATGGCTATAGGAGTTCACTACATCCTAGTCACTGCTATCTTAGTGATCAATAAAACTCTGCCGAACAGATAAGCAAGCGAAAAATATCCAGTAACATTTTTATTAATCAATAAACTGTCTATGTCTATAGACAAACTAAGTAAACATTTAAATATTATGCGAGCTCGCGCTGCGGAACCCGCAAAACTATTCAGCAGACAAGTCACACGCTTCAGCCCTGTACGTGATGTCAGTCATGGAAGTGTTGCTTCAGCCCGGTACGTGATGTCAGTCATGGAAGTGTTGCTTCAGTCCTGTACGTGATGTCAGTCATGGAAGTGTTGCTTCAGCCCGGTACATGATGTCAGTCATGGAAGTGTTGCTTCAGTCCTGTACGTGATGTCAGTCATGGAAGTGTTGCTTCAGCCCGGTACATGATGTCAGTCATGGAAGTGTTGCTTCAGCCCGGTACATGATGTCAGTCATGGAAGTGTTGCTTCAGTCCTGTACGTGATGTCAGTCATGGAAGTGTTGCTTCAGCCCTGTACGTGATGTCAGTCATGGAAGTGTTGCTTCAGCCCTGTACATGATGTCAGTCATGGAGGTGTTGCTTCAGCCCGGTACGTGATGTCAGTCATGGAAGTGTTGCTTCAGCCCGGTACGTGATGTCAGTCATGGAAGTGTTGCTTCAGCCCTGTACATGATGTCAGTCATGGAAGTGTTGCTTCAGCCCTGTACATGATGTCAGTCATGGAAGTGTTGCTTCAGCCCGGTACGTGATGTCAGTCATGGAAGTGTTGCTTCAGCCCGGTACGTGATGTCAGTCATGGAAGTGTTGCTTCAGCCCTGTACATGATGTCAGTCATGGAAGTGTTGCTTCAGCCCTGTACATGATGTGGAAGTGTTGCTTCAGTCCTGTACATGATGTCAGTTATGGAAGTGTTGCTTCAGTCCTGTACATGATGTCAGTCATGGAAGTGTTGCTTCAGTCCTGTACATGATGTCAGTCATGGAGGTGTTGCTTCAGCCCTGTACGTGATGTCAGTCATGGAAGTGTTGCTTCAGCCCGGTACGTGATGTCAGTCATGGAAGTGTTGCTTCAGTCCTGTACATGATGTCAGTTATGGAAGTGTTGCTTCAGTCCTGTACATGATGTCAGTTATGGAAGTGTTGCTTCAGTCCTGTACATGATGTCAGTTATGGAAGTGTTGCTTCAGTCCTGTACATGATGTCAGTTATGGAAGTGTTGCTTCAGCCCGGTACGTGATGTCAGTCATGGAAGTGTTGCTTCAGTCCTGTACATGATGTCAGTTATGGAAGTGTTGCTTCAGTCCTGTACGTGATGTCAGTCATGGAAGTGTTGCTTCAGCCCGGTACGTGATGTCAGTCATGGAAGTGTTGCTTTTGTCGGCTACAAGTAGAGGTCCGGGTGATGGGGTATTTATATATTTATATAATATACTGTAGGTCTGTGTTTGGTGATGGGGTATTTATATATTTATATAATATACTGTAGGTCTGTGTTTGGTGATGGGGTATTTATATATTTATATAATATACTGTAGGTCTGTGTTTGGTGATGGGGTATTTATATATTTATATAATATAATGTAGGTCTGTTTAATATAATAATATATAGGTAATGTAGGTCTGTGTTTGGTGATGGGGTATTTATATATTTATATAATATACTGTAGGTCTGTGTTTGGTGATGGGGTATTCATATATTTATATAATATACTGTAGGTCTGTGTTTAATATAATAATATATAGGTAATGTAGGCCTGTGTTTGGTGATGGGGTATTTATATATTTATATAATATACTGTAGGTCTGTGTTTGGTGATGGGGTATTTATATATTTATATAATATACTGTAGGTCTGTGTTTGGTGATGGGGTATTTATATATTTATATAATATACTGTAGGTCTGTGTATATAATAATATATAGGTAATGTAGGTCTGTGTTTGGTGATGGGGTATTTATATATTTATATAATATACTGTAGGTCTGTGTTTGGTGATGGGGTATTTATATATTTATATAATATACTGTAGGTCTGTGTTTGGTGATGGGGTATTTATATATTTATATAATATACTGTAGGTCTGTGTTTGGTGATGGGGTATTTATATATTTATATAATATACTGTAGGTCTGTGTTTGGTGATGGGGTATTTATATATTTATATAATATACTGTAGGTCTGTGTTTGGTGATGGGGTATTTATATATTTATATAATATACTGTAGGTCTGTGTTTGGTGATGGGGTATTTATATATTTATATAATATACTGTAGGTCTGTGTTTGGTGATGGGGTATTTACTCATCCAGCCGTTTCATTTTAGACTGTAGCAGAAAGCTCAGCTGCGCTTGAGCTTCAGAAACGTAGTTAAACCAGTAACATTGCTGCTTCCCATCACTGCTTATTATTTATAGAGCACCTTTAAAAAATAAACGTTCCAAGGTGCTCTACATGTTCGAAAAATACAGAAATGAAAGATTGTAAGAGAAGAAGACACAGCATGTCGTTTTCTCTTTGACGTGGGAAGAGACAAAGTGGAGTGACCATGTTGACATGTGTGCTTATGGTAAGAGAGCTCTGTTATACTGGCCAACAGTAGGGATTACAGTGGACTGAGGAATTTCTTATTGAACCAGCAAAATAGTTTTCTCTCCAGCTCACTTTCTATGTCTTTCTCTCTATATATATATCTCTCTGTCTCTCTCTCTCTCTTTCTCTCTCTCTGTCTGTCTCTCTCTCTCTGTCTCTCTCTCTCTCTCTCTCTCTCTCTCTCTCTCTCTCTCTCTCTCTCTCTCTCTCTCTCTCTCTCTCTCTCTCTCTCTCTCTCTCTCTCTCTCTTTCTATCTTTCTTTTTTTCTTTCTTTCTAGAACAAGTACAAGGAGGAGGGCAGGAGGAGTCAGAGTATCAGTGTGTTCTCTCAGCTCCCAGAGACCAAGGACACTCAGTTTGTCAAAGCTGTCTCCCAGCTGCAGAGTGAGGTGAGACAGTATGACCCATGTTGAAGTGGGAAATGTAGTCTTTTATCCATAGATTGATACATACAGAATATGAAATGTAGTTTTTTATCCATAGATTGATACACACTTTATACTTAAAGATATATTTTGAAAATAGGTTTCAAAATAGAATGAATGGGTATTGTGTTGTTGAATCTGACTGTCTCTACTCAGACCAAATATAAGGAAGCAGGAAAGAAGGAGTCCTCCAGTTCTCTGTACTCCACTCTACCAGAGACTATGGAGACCCAACACGCTAAAGAGGCTTCACAGCTACAGAGTGAGGTACACACACACACACACACACACACATACACATTCATTTGTGCACCCTCCTATCTATTCATCAATCCATCCATTCTTCTGCCTGTCCCCCCCTCTCTCCCTCCCTCCTTCCCTCCAACTAACCAGATACACATTCATTTGGTTGAGTGTAGGTTAATTGTACTGTAGGTTCATTGTACTGTAGGCTAATTGTTCTGTTGGTTACTGTTGACTGGGTGTTGTGTGTGCAGCTCAAATACAGAGAGGGCATGAAGAAGGAGCTTTCGTCCAGCCTGTACCACCTGCTGCCTGAGACCAGCCAGATGCTGTTTGCCAAGGAGCAGTCCGACCTGCACAGTGAGGTATGTACGTTGACCCCGACCCTACCGTGAACCTGACCACGACCCTACCGTGACCCTAAGGAGCCTTACTAGGTCTATACACAGCAGTTTTGTCAGGGAGCAGTTGGACCTGCACAATGAGGTGTTTATACCCTGACCCTCGGGAAGCAAACTGTCTTTCCCGTGTGTCCTCTGTGATAGAAAATCCAGAACAGTTTGTTATTATCCTATTCTAATTCTAATTTAAATTTAAATTTAAATTTAAATTTAAATTTAAAATTTAAAATTTAAAATTTAAAATTTAAAATTTAAATGTTCACATTTAAATTTAAATAAAAATACAAATTTCTGTTTTAAGTTTAAAATTTAATTTTAAGTTCTGTTCTGTTCTATTCTGTTATATTACATTCTATTCTATTCTATTCTATTCCATGCTAATTCTTTTCTATTCTATGCTATGCTAATCCCTTTCTATTCTATTCTCTTCTATTCTGTTCTGTTCTGTTATCTTCTATTTTATTCTGTTCTGTTCTATTCTAGTGCATAGTCCTTAATGTGGTCCTATCTCCGTCCTCCAGATCAAGTATAAGGAGGATGTGAAGGACTTGTCGGTCAACCTCTACTCTCTGCTGCCTGAGACCATTGAGACCCGGCTGGTCAAAGGACTGACTGACATGCAGAGTGAAGTGAGGCTTCAACATGGCTGCTGGTTTGGTTCTTTGTTTCTGTACTGATTTCCATGTTACTCCATCTAATCAAACCAGCCAGACCAACAAAGATACCCTTTTGTTGTTCCAGACCAAGTATAAGGAAGCAGGAAAGAAGGAGTCCTCCAGCTGTCTGTACTCCACTCTACCAGAGACTATGGAGACCCAGCACGCTAAAGAGGCTTCACAGCTACAGAGTGAGGTATGAGTCAGTCAGATGCTGTACAAAAACTAGATTAAAGGAAATCACTACGCTTCACACCTTAAAGAGGACATATCATGCTTTTCCTTATTTTCTCAAATAAACATAAGGTTACAATGTCGGATTTTCATATTAAACGTGACCAAAGTTTCAAACAATGAGATAAACGTAAGTAAAAGTAATTCCTGTGAGCAAAAGCTTCAAAGGGCTCTGAACGCTAGGTTTTTTCTATTTCTGGGGCAAACTGACGTCTTGCCCCAGGTTTCTTTATACAGTCATCTTCTAGAGGCACAGCACGGCCACCAGGAACAGGCAATGAGCGTAAGGGCAGGCTTCTGCAAAGTTGACCAATCAGAAGAAAGTGGGCTTTCAGGGAGGGGGGCCTTAAAGAGACAGGAGCTAAAACAGACATGGATAAAATTATGAGCTACATGAATGGCCAGTATAAGATACATCAGTATTGGGTTGAACAGTGACTCATGAAAAACTACTTAAGTGCCAGAGAGTCCAACGACTGAAACAAAAAGAGGTGAAAATGAGCAGAATAGGTCTCCTATAACATTCCCTCCACAATCAAATCAGAATCAGAGGAATGGACATGCCTATTTCAAACAGTGCTCTCCAAAAGCTGTTAAACGTTGTTGCCCCTGACAACAGGCAATTTAACCCAATTCAACCCTGCCAGGTCTATCTGGGCCCAAATCGCCATGGCTACGTGCAGCCCTTTCTGTTTATTCCCGCTCTGATTGTGTTTGGTAATATGATCTGTTTATTAGTGTGATGGTGTCTGTGTGTCCCAGGTCCAGTATAAAGAGGCGGGGAAGAAAGACATGTCCGTCCCAGCCTACTACCAGCTCCCTCAGACTCTGGAGACCCAGTTCGCCCGCGAGCTCACCGAACTACAGAGTCAGGTGAGATGCGCCATGTCCTCTAAAGGGCAGCCATGTTCTCTAAAGGGCAGCTATGTTCTCTAAAGGGCAGCCATGTTCTCTAAAGGGCAGCCATGTTCTCTAAAGGGCAGCCATGTTCTACTCTACGGCAGCCATGTTCTACTCTACGGCAGCCATGTTCTTTGAAGGGCAGCCATGTTCTCTAAAGGGCAGCCATGTTCTCTAAAGGGCAGCTATGTTCTCTAAAGGGCAGCTATGTTCTCTAAAGCGCAGCCATGTTCTACTCTATGGCAGCCATGTTCTCTAAAGGGCAGCCATGTTCTCTAAAGGGCAGCTATGTTCTCTAAAGGGCAGCTATGTTCTCTAAAGCGCAGCCATGTTCTACTCTACGGCAGCCATGTTCTTTGAAGGGCAGCCATGTTCTCTAAAGGGCAGCCATTGGCCTTTAAAGGGCAGCCATTGGTCCCTAAAGGGCAGCCATGTTCTCTAAAGGGCAGCCATGTTCTCTGAAGGGCAGCCATGTTCTCTTCTAGTTCTTACTGGAATTCCAAGGTTGGTTCTTGTAGTTCTGACTGGACTTCCAATGCTGATTCTTGTAGTTCTGACTGGACTTCCAGGTCAGGTTCTTGTAGTTCTGACTGGACTTCCAGGACAGGTTCTTGTAGTTCTGACTGGACTTCCAATACTGGTTCTTGTAGTTCTGGGGGTGATTCCTGTACTTCCAACATTTTGCCGTTGTACTTGTACCTCACTTTCCTAAACAAACGATCTTCGCCGTTACTTTTGACTGTATTCTGCTCTCCATCTCTAAACTATATCAACCTTCCTGGAACCTCTCCATCTCTAAACTATATCAACCTTCCTGGAACCTCTCCCTCTCTAAACTATATCAACCTTCCTGGAACCCCTCCATCTCTAAACTATATCAACCTTCCTGGAACCTCTCCCTCTCTAAACTATATCAACCTTCCTGGAACCTCTCCATCTCTAAACTATATCAACCTTCCTGGAACCTCTCCCTCTCTAAACTTTATCAACCTTCCTGGAACCTCTCCATCTCTAAACTAAATCACCTTCCTGGAACCTCTCCCTCTCTAAACTTTATCAACCTTCCTGGAACCTCTCCATCTCTAAACTAAATCACCTTCCTGGAACCTCTCCATCTCTAAACTATATCAACCTTCCTGGAACCTCTCCATCTCTAAACTTTATCAACCTTCCTGGAACCTCTCCATCTCTAAACTAAATCACCTTCCTGGAACCTCTCCATCTCTAAACTATATCAACCTTCCTGGAACCTCTCCCTCTCTAAACTATATCAACCTTCCTGGAACCTCTCCATCTCTAAACTATATCAACCTTCCTGGAACCTCTCCCTCTCTAAACTATATCAACCTTCCTGGAACCTCTCCCTCTCTAAACTATATCAACCTTCCTGGAACCTGCAGTTTAAAAACCAAAGTTTCTTTAGGAATAAATCGCTCACTCCGGTTGACGCGGGAGCTTAAAGTATTAATAAAGGGAGGTTAATATATGAATAAAGTGAGGTTAAAG
>CM030186.1:1808638-1816138 GCA_017639675.1 Aplochiton taeniatus | reverse complement strand
CTCCCTGTACTCCCATATGTAATAATAATAAAAATATGAATGTTATCTTTCTCCATAGTTGAGGTACAAGGCGGAGGGCATGAAGGAGACCTCCCTGTACTCCCATATGTAACAATAATAAAAATATGAATATTATCTTTCTCCATAGTTGAAGTACAAGGCGGAGGGCGTGAAGGACACCTCCCTGTACTCTCAGCTCCCTCAGACCACAGAGACTCAGCTGGCTAAGGAGCACTGCGACATCTCCAGCGAGGTGCGCTTCATTCGCCTCACCACACACCCAGATAGAACCCATGGGGGAGAACACAATCCCCAAAACACATGGAATCAAGCACTCCTCAGATGATTTTATTTTTTGCATACAAAGGTCTTGAAAACAAAGCTGAAACAATCCTGACACGTTGTCAACGGCAACACTTGTAAAAAAAAAAAACGTACTTCCTTTTTTTCAATTGGCTTTGTTTGATAGGTTAAAAATCCACACCGCACATTTTCTCTCTGTACTGATAAGGACATGTTCATTCTACGCCTTTGAATTCTATGTATAACTATTCTATAGTATGCCACAGAGCTAGGCGATTGTTAAAGTGTTGACAGGAAGTCGTGTGTGCGTTTACCTGTAGACCAGGTACAGGTAGGAAGGGGATGTGTAAGGAATTTACGCTGACAGGAAGCTGTGTGTGTGTTTACCTGTAGACCAGGTACAGGCAGGAAGGGGATGTGTAAGAATGTTACGCTGACAGGAAGTTGTGTGTGTGTTTACCTGTAGACCAGGTACAGGCAGGAAGGCAGGAAGGAGATGTGTAAGAATCTCTACTCTCTGCTTCCTGAGACGGCCGACACACAGTTTGCCAAGCAGCAGTCGGAACTTCACAGCCAGGTAAACAACAACAACAACAACAACAACAACAACAAGGTTTTCTGACACAACAACTATGTAAAGTAACATTTTCTAAAAGTAGGTTTCATAACAACTACTAATGTGGTTTCTCTCCAGCATGCTCAGCTGGTGTTTTATCCTGTCTGTGTTGTCATGGAAACCATGGCAGTTGAATTATGCCACCAGATTCTTCATGATGACTTCATGATGACTTCTTACTTGTTTTTCGTTTCCAGTCGAAGTACAAGAGTGATGTCCAGGATCAGTCCAGCTGTCTGTACCATCAACTACCAGAAACCCTGGAGACCCAGTTCCATAAAGAGCTGGCTGAGACCCACAGCAAGGTCTGTGTGTGTGTGTGTGTGACTCTAATCTGCCTATCTTCTAAATGCGTCTTCCAGACAGACTCTAGACCAGCTGGTCCATTGATAAGCCTGAGATCTGTCTGTTTTCTCTCTGGTGGTGATGAAATACAATTTACACACACACACACACACACACACACACACACACACACACACACACGCCTGCTGCCAGAAAAATGCTTTCAGAAACTCTTTCATACAAAAACTCACTTTACATTTTCACATAGAGAAAGGGTTCAACTCATGACGTAATAATATGCCTTTTCAAATGATAAACGTCCATAGTTGAGTCATGCATAATCTGATTGAATATCCCTCTGATTGCCACCTGCTAGCTGACAGATGCTAATAGGTCGTAGTCTTTAAATACATACAGAGGCTAGCAACACGGCTGTTACCATGGCTGCCACCACAGACTATTTTGTTCAGAGGAATGTTTCTTTTTTCTTTTCTTTGTTTTTTTTATATTTTTGGGGGGGCATTTTTGCCTTATTTTTATAGACAGGACAGTGGATTGACAGGAAGGGTGGGGGAGAGAGAGAGGGGATGACATGCAGCATAGGGCCCGGGCTGGTTTCGAACCCAAGCCGCTGCGTTAATGGAAAGTCTGCATGGAGGTGTGTGCCTGCTAACCCGACTGTTATGTTGTTCCATAGACCAAATATAAGGAAGCAGGAAAGAAGGAGTTCTCCAGTTCTCTGTACTCCACTCTACCAGAGACTATGGAGACCCAGCACGCTAAAGAGGCTTCACAGCTACAGAGTGAGGTACACACACACACACACACACACACATTCGCACATACACACTTGTAAACGGTCGAGAGAGCCTTTTAGGGCAGAGAACCCTTGTTCATGATACACTATTTTTACTAACTGATATTTAAAAATACCTGATTATTTTGACTGGTTGTGTTTGTGTGTGTCTGATGGTGTGTGTGTGTGTTTGTGTCTGATTGTGTGTGTGTGTGTGTGTGTGTGTGTGTGTGTGTGTGTGTGTGTGTGTGTGTGTGCGCGTGTGCGTGTGCGTGTGCATGTGTCTGTTTGTGTGTGTGTACGTGCGCATGTGTGTGTCTGATTGTGTGTGTGTGTGCGTGTGCATATGCATGTGTTTGTTTGTGTGTGTGTACGTGCGCGTGTGTGTGTCCATAGACCAAGTACAAGGAGAGCAGTAGGAAGAGCCAGTGTACCTCTCTCTACTCCCAGCTCCCTCAGACCCTGGAGACCCAGTTTGCTGCCACGCTCTCTGGCCTGCAGAGTGAGGTGAGGGGGTATGAACACTAGTACTGGTACTGGTACTGGTACAAGTACTGGTAATGGTGCAGGTGCTGGTGTTGCTACTGGTACTGGTGCTAGTGCTGGTGCTGGTACTGGTACTGGTACAGGTACTGGTGCTGGTGCTGGTGCTGGTAATGGTACAGGTACTGGTATGGATAGTATAAATTATTCATATACTATTATACTATACTTTTACTATACTTACATACAGAAAACAAGATGGCTGATGTTTTAACACCTTATTGTTCCCTTATCTTCTAAACACTTAATAACAAAATGGGCAGCTAAATCTGAAGTATTTATGTCTTCTCCCTGTAGGATCTTCAACGTTTCTAAATCTGATTGGGTGGAAAATAAAGGGATTTTTTTTTTACAGTGGAGTAGAAAGTGATTCTCTCTCTCTCTCTCTCTCTCTCTCTCTCTCTAGAACAAGTACAAGGAGGAGAGCAGGAGGAGTCAGAGTGTCAGTGTGTTCTCTCAGCTCCCAGAGACCAAGGACACTCAGTTTGTCAAAGCTGTCTCCCAGCTGCAGAGTGAGGTGACAGTATGACCCATGTTGAAATGGGAAATGTAGTCTTTTATCCATAGATTGATACATACAGAATAGGAAATGTAGTCTTTTATCCATAGATTGATACATACATAATATTATATATGTATATATATATATATATATATATATAATATTATATATAAACAGAGTGAGGTGAGACACAGATAGACATATATCATTATACAAATAGATTAAAGATATGGTTTACTATAAAAATATATTAAAGATAATGTTTATTATGAAAATAGGACACTCAGTTTGTCAAAGCTGTCTCCCAGGTGCAGAGTGAGGTGAGACACAGACAGACATATATCATTATAAAAATAGATTTTAAAGATAATGTTTATTTTGAAAATAGGACACTCAGTTTCTAAAGGCTCTCTCCAAGCTGCAGATAGAGGTACAACTCAGACAATAACATGAGGATTATGCTTATAGGTGAAATAATAAATTTGTCTGATATTGTAAGTTATTACTTGTTTTACTGGGTTTCAAAATGGACTGACAATCATAATAACTATGACGACCACCATAGTTTTTCGATTCGATTCGATTAAGATCATTTGGATGATGATTGTAATTTAAGACCATTTTGATGATTATAATTAAGAGCATATTGATAATTATGATGATTCATATAATTACGATCATATGGATGCCGATGATTATAATAAGATCATATTGATGAGGATGAGGATGATAATGATGAATATTACGACAGCAACATCGGTGTTTGTGGTGTTGGTGGTGGGGATTAAGATGATGATGATGATGATGATGATGATGATGATCTTTCCAGGTCAAGTACAAGGAAGCAGGGAAGAAGGAGTCCTCCAGTTCTCTGTATCATCTCCTACCAGAGACTATGGAGACCCAGCATGCTAAAGAGGCTTCACAGCTACAGAGTGAGGTACACACACACACACACACACACACACACACACACACACACACATCACACACAAACATGTTTTCACATAGATATACGCACACACTCCCTGCTGTGCCCCCTCCTCCGTTCTCACTTGTTTAAATTGTTAAACAATGTCTCTGTCATTAGTCATTGCTACTGTTTGGGTGTCTATTTGTTGTGCCTATGAGCAAGGCATTTAAATGGCTTTCTCCCTAATCCTCTGTTTGCAGACCAAGTACAAGGAGGAGGGTAAGAAGGAAATGACCTCTAACCTCTACTCTCTGCTGCCTGAGACCCCAGAGATGCAGCTGGCTAAGAACGTTATGGAGCTACAGAGTGAGGTGGGCAGGACTTCCTGCTTTTTATACCTCACTTCCTGGTTATAGAGGATGAGCTGTTGATGATGATGATGTGTGTGTGTGTGTGTGTGTGTGTGTGTGTGTGTGTGTGTGTGTGTGTGTGTGTGTGTGTGTGTGTGTGTGTGTGTGTGTGTGTTCCAGAATAAGTATAAGCAGAGGGGGAAGCAGGAGATCTCCACCAGTCTCTACCACCAGATGCCAGAGACCAAGGAGATGGAGTTCGCTAAGCTGATCTCTGAGCTACAGAGTGAGGTGTGTGAATGTGTGTGTGTGTGTGTGTGTGTGTGGGGGGGGGGGGGGGGGGGGGGGGTTAACGCATGCCATTAGAACACATATTATATAGACTGCTCAAAAAAATTGAAGGAACACTTTGAAACCACATCAGATCTCAATGGGGGGAAAAAATCATGCTGGATATCTAAACTGATATGGACTGGGTAATGAGTGAGGAACGAAAGGATGCCACATCGTTTGATGGAAATGAAAATGATCAACCTACAGAGGGCTGAATTCAAAGACACCCCGAAAATCAAAGTGAAAAAATGATGCGGCAGGCTAGTCCATTTTGCTGAAATTCCATTGCAGCAACTCAAAATGGTACTCAGTACTGTGTATTGCCCCACGTGCTTGTATGCATGCCTGACAATGTCGGGGCATGTTCCTAATGAGACGACGGATGGTGTCCTGGGGTGTCTCCTCCCAGATCTGGAACAGGGCATCACTGAGCTCCTAGGCAGTCTGAGGTGCAACCTGGCGGCGTCGGATGGACCGAAACATGTCCCAGAGGTGTTCTATTGGATTTAGGTCAGGCGAGCGTGGGGGCCAGTCAATGGTATCAATTCCTTCATCCTCTAGGAACTGCCTGCATACTTTCGCCACATGAGGCCGGGCATTGTCGTGCACCAGGAGGAACCCAGGGCCCACTGCACCAGCGTAGGGGCTGACAATGGGTCCAAGGATTTCATCCCGATACCTAATGGCAGTCAGGGTGCCGTTGTCTAGCCTGTAGAGGTCTGTGCATCCCTCCATGGATATGCCTCCCCAGACCATCACGGACCCACCACCAAACCGGTCATGCTGAACGATGTTACAGGCAGCGTAACGTTCTCCACAGCTTCTCCAGACTCTTTCACGTCTGTCACCTGCTCAGAGTGAACCTGCCCTCATCTGTGAAAAGCACAGGGTGCCAGTAGCGGACCTGCCAAATCTAGTGTTCTATGACAAATGCCAATCGAGCTCCACGGTGCCGGGCAGTGAGCACAGGGCCCACTAGAGGACGTCGGGCCCTCAGGCCACCCTCATGAAGTCTGTTTCCGATTATTTGGTCAGAGACATTCACACCAGTGGCCTGCAGGTGGTCATTTTGTAGGGCTCATCCTGTTCCTCCATGCACAAAGGAGCATGATGGGTTAAGGACCTTCTATGGCCCTGTCCAGCTCTCCTAGAGTAACTGCCGGTCTCCTGGAATCTCCTCCATACTCTTGAGACTGTGCTGGGAGACACAGCAAACCTTCTGGCAATGGCACGTATTGATGTGCCACCCTGGAGGAGTTGGACTGCCTGTGCAGCCTCTGTGGGGTCCAGGTATCGCCTCATGCTACCAGTAGTGACACTGACCCTAGCCAAATGCAAAACTAGTGAAAAACAGTCAGAAAAGATGAGGAGGGAAACAATTTCAGTGGCCTCTACCTGGAAAACCATTCCTGTTTTGGGGGTCATCTCATTGTTGCCCCTCTAGTGCACCTGTTGTCAATTTCATTAACACCAAAGCAGCTGAAACTGATTAACAACCCCCTCTGCTACTTAACTGACCAGATCAATAGCGCAGAAGATTAATTGACTTCATGCAATACTCTGATTAAAAAGTGTTCCTTTAATTTTTTTGAGCAGTGTACTTTCTTTGGCCCGGTTTTTAGGATATTTACAATAATATAACGACGTACGCATCATGATGTATTTACTTATTTCATTCGGTCAATGCATATTGTGTATTTATCATACATATATTCTGTGTTTTGCTGTGTTTATTATTTAAAAGGCCTTAGTCATCTTTATGCTTTCTCTAGTCAAAGTACAAGAGTGATGTCCAGGATCAGTCCAGCTGTCTGTACTCCCAACTACCAGAAACCCTGGAGACCCAGTTCCATAAAGAGCTGGCTGAGACCCACAGCGAGGTGTGTGTGTGTGTGTGTGTGTGTGTGTGTGTGTGTGTGTGTGTGTGTGTGTGTGTGTGTGTGTGTGTGTGTGTGTGTGTGTGTGTGTGTGTGTGTGTGCCACCTTTATGTGTCTTTATCCTTTCCTGTATATGTCCATCTATCTATCCATATATTCACCATTGATATATTACTGTTGTTATCCTTGTTGGTATTGTTGTTGGGGTTGTTGTTGTTGTTTATGTTGTGTATGTTGTTGTTGTTGTTGACAGAGTAAGTACAAGGAGGCCGGTAAGAAGGAGATGGTGAACTCCCTGTACTCCCTCCTTCCTGAGACTAAGGACCTCCAACATGCCAAGGAGCAGACTCACCTGTACAGCCAGGTAAACATTCACCTGTACAGCCAGGTAAACATTCACCTGTACAGCCAGGTAAACATTCACCTGTACAGCCGGGTAAACATTCACCTGTACAGCCGGGTAAACATTCACCTGTACAGCCGGGTAAACATTCACCTGTACAGCCGGGTAAACACTCACCTCTATAGCCAGGTAAACACTCACCTGTACAGCCAGGTTAACATTCACCTCTATAGCCAGGCAAATATTCACCTCTATAGCCAGGCAAACATTCACCCCTATAACCAGGTAAACATTCACCTCTATAGCCAGGCAAACATTTACCTCTATAACCAGGTAAACATTCACCTCTATAACCAGGTAAACATATTTCATCACTCACTGGCATTCCACAACTGATTTTCCTTACCAACCTTTAGAATTAAATTCAATGGCAGAAGATAAATTATTGAAATATCACTTATTTATTTCCAGTCTTTTTATTTTTCATTCCACAGATCAATTTATTGTTACCTTTCACAAGGAGACATCTTTCTTTCTGTAAACAATCTAACCCTTCAGCCCTGCACACTGAACATGAAGAGTACAATTTGTCTTTGTGACTGAGTACCGTGCTCCTCCTGTGCTCCTCCTGTGTAGAG
>CM030186.1:1796138-1801138 GCA_017639675.1 Aplochiton taeniatus | reverse complement strand
CGTTTTGTTCTAAGGTTTGATTGACACATGCTCTGGACCTATGGTCTCTGTAGAAAGAATACAGGAAGGACCTGGAACAGGAAGTGAAGGGGCGGAGCCTGTCGGGATTGGAGGAGACGCCCGATCTACTGAGGGCCAGAAACGCCAGCCAGATACTCAACGAGGTCAGTGGCACGCACACACAAACACACACATACACACACACACACACAAACACACACATACACACACATACACACACACACACATTCAAAATAGCCAGCCAGATACTCAACGAGGTCAGTGGCACGCACACACACACACACACACACACATACACACACACACAACAACAATAATAACAGCCACCCAGTTGCTCAAAGAGGTCATTAGCACACACACACACACACACACACACACACACACACACACACACACACAGCACCGTGATGGATAGAAAATCAACCAGGTCATACGGATACACAAACATAATAAATATATTTTCCATCCGCATGTGTCACTCAGATACATTGTAAAGTAAGCTATATCATCGAGGTAATAATCATGTAATTAGCTCTGTAATAACCTTTGTGAGATGCTGTGGGGTTTATGAACAGAGGGAGTACCGTAAGGATCTAGAGAGAGACATAGTGGGCAAAGGAATGGATCTGACCTCTGAAGTCATGGACATGCAGAGAGCCAAGAGGGCCTCCCAGATCACCAGCCAGGTAACAACACAAACCTAAAATCATCAGCCACGTAACAACACACACCTAAAATCACCAGCCACGTAACAACACACACCTAAAATCACCAGCCAGGTAACAACACACACCTAAAATCACCAGCCAGGTAACAACACACACCTAATATCACCAGCCAGGTAACAACACACACCTCATGTAGGAGTCGTCCCAAACTATCCTGACAGTCCTGACCCTATTTGACTGTTCAATATGATCCACCAGGGCACAGCTAGCACATTGCTCAATGAGGCTAGTGGCACACACACGCACAGATAGAAAATCAACCAGGTCATACGCATACACAAACATAATAAATATATTTTCCATCTGCATCAGTCACTCAGCTACATTGAACAGTAAGCTATATCATAACGTAATAACCTTTGTAATAACTCCTGTGAAATGCTGTGGCGGTGTGTAAATGATCACAAACAGGGAGGATGGGCCTGTCTATATGCCGACAAACGTCAACACAAACAAACTGAAACGGCCATGAATGTTTCCGGAAGGTGGCCAAACCGTGTGAAGAGAGCCAGTAACACAAGAGTTGAGCTGATGTTCTGTCACTAAATTTAAGCTGAATGTCGTTTTTTAAAGTACGGTCAACTCCTGAGTTATGGTCAGGCGCTTGTGTAGCCACATAAGGACCCCTCAAGACGCAAAGTTCCAGCAGGAAAGAACAAAAACGGCAGCCCCCACATTAGTCCCTGTAACCATGGTAACCATCAGACGAAGTGCAGGCGGGAGAAATTATTTGTATTCCTCTTCTTTAAACATTTATCTGAGGAGCTCTGTCTCCTCATTACTGCGTGTGTGTGTGTGTGTGTGTGTGTGTGTGTGTCTTTGTCTTTCTCAGGCTTCCTACAAGCAGACAGACGCATTGAGAGAGAGCTCTTATAACACAGTGACTGACACTCCTGAGCTGCTTCACGCTGCATACCTTAAAGATGTCTACAGCCAGGTAGGACTACAATACCCTACTGTTCACCAGGTATAAGACTACAATACCCTACTGTTCACCAGGTATAGGACTACAATACCCTACTGTTCACCGGGTAAAGGACTACAATACCCTACCGTTCACCAGGTATAGGACTACAATACCCTACTGTTCACCAGATATAAGACTACAATACCCTACTGTTCACTAGATATAAGACTACAATACCCTACTGTTCACAAGGCTACTACAATACCCTACTGTCCACTAGGTAGAACTACAATACCCTATTTTGTACATTTGAAACGAATCAGTTTGGATGTGGTGATACTAGATACTTATTTCTAGGCATTATGCACCCAATTTTTCTGAGGAGGCAGATTTTCACAACTCCACTGACTCCATTTACTCCATACTGCTTTAGCGTGCACATCATACTAAGGATGGGATTTCCCTACTGTTCCCCAGGCTACTACAATACCCTACTGTCTACATCATACTAGCGTGTACATCATACTAAGGATGGGATTTCCCTACTGTTCCCCAGGCTACTACAATACCCTACTGTCTACATCATACTAGCGTGTACATCATACTAAGGATGGGATTTCCCTACTGTTCCCCAGGCTACTACAATACCCTACTGTCTACATCATACTAGCGTGTACATCATACTAAGGATGGGATTTCCCTACTGTTCCCCAGGCTACTACAATACCCTACTGTCTACATCATACTAGCGTGTACATCATACTAAGGATGGGATTTCCCTACTGTTCCCCAGGCTACTACAATACCCTACTGTCTACATCATACTAGCGTGTACATCATACTAAGGATGGGATTTCCCTACTGTTCCCCAGGCTACTACAATACCCTACTGTCTACATCATACTAGCGTGTACATCATACTAAGGATGGGATTTCCCTACTGTTCCCCAGGCTACTACAATACCCTACTGTCTACATCATACTAGCGTGTACATCATACTAAGGATGGGATTTCCCTACTGTTCCCCAGGCTACTACAATACCCTACTGTCTACATCATACTAGCGTGCACATCATACTAAGGATGGGATTTCCCTACTGTTCCCCAGGCTACTACAATACCCAACTGTCTACATCATACTAGCGTGTACATCATACTAAGGATGGGATTTCCCTACTGTTCCCCAGCCTACTACAATACCCTACTGTCTACATCATACTAGCGTGTACATCATACTAAGGATGGGATTTCAAACCATTGTCTCAAACAATTGAGGGGGCACGTGCCCCCTCAGTGTGAATGGGCATGACGCCTCTGTTTCTTCCCCATTCTCACCTCTCCATCCCTCTCTCCCTCTCTCTCTCTCTGTAGAAGAAGTATAAGGATGAGGCAGAGAAGATGAAGGGCTCCTACGCTGGGCTCTCTGACACGCCT
Organism: Aplochiton taeniatus; assembly: GCA_017639675.1. Lineage (NCBI taxonomy): Eukaryota > Metazoa > Chordata > Actinopteri > Galaxiiformes > Galaxiidae > Aplochiton > Aplochiton taeniatus. The sequence goes on along the minus strand of CM030186.1, from coordinate 1,798,047 downwards.
GAGATGGAGAGAGTCAAGACCAACCAGAGGAACCTCAGCTCAGTGAGGGAACCACACACACACACACCCACACACACACTGTTGTCTTCCTGTTGTCATCCTGTTGTCTTCCTGTTGTCTACCTAGCTGCACTACGCCTGGGACTCCAAGCTGATGAGGAGTCTGAAGTCATCAGTGTGCGACACACCAGAGATTGTCTTGGCCCGCGAGAATGCCAAGAAGATCAGTGACGTATGTCCAGTCAGTCAGTCAGTCACTCAGTCAGTCACTCAGTCACTCAGTCAGCCAGCCAGCCAGCCACCCAGCCAGCCAGTCAGTGAGTCAGCCAGCCAGCCAGCCAGTCGGTTAGTCAGCCAGTCAGTCAGCCAGCCAGCCAGCCAGCCAGTAAGTCAGTCAGTCAAACCAAATACACATATATACAGTATTTCTAGCTATCTTCAGTGTAGAAAAATCTATATTTCCATCACTGTTGATGGTTTCTATAATGTGTGTGTGTGTTTAAGCTAAAGTACCCAGATGACATCCTCCTCTCCCCCCGACCCCCCCCCCACCACCCCCCCCCCCCCCCCACCACCCCCGCCCCCTCTTCCAGGTCCAGTACCGAGATGGGGTGAGCAGTGGCACTGCCGTCATGGAAACGCCCGAGATGGAACGGGTCCGACGGAACCAGGAGAACATCAGCTCAGTAAGGCAACCTCACGACCTTTAACCTTCTGACCGTTAACAGGAAGTACATCAGCTCAGTAAGGCAACCTCACACCCTTTAACCTTCTGACCGTTAACAGGAAGTACATCAGCTCAGTAAGGCAACCTCACGCCCTTTAACCTTCTGACCCATAACCGGAAGTACATCAGCTCAGTAAGGCAACCTCACGCCCTTTAACCTTCTGACCCTTAACAGGAAGCACATCAGCTCAGTAAGGGAACCTCACAACCTTTATCCTTCTGACCCCTGACAGGAAGCAGCTGTTGAGATGTGTTTGTAAAACGCACACTAGGAAGGGAGTGGCTCGCCTCTGATGAGGGGATGAGGAAGGGGTGATTTGATTAGAGGAGGAGGGATGAGTAAAAGGGGGATTTGATGAGAGGAGTGAGAGGGTGATTTGATTAGAGGAGGAGGGATGAGTGAAGGGGTGATTTGATGAGGGGATGAGGGATGAGTGAAGGAGTGATTTGATGAGAGGGTGAGGGATGAGTAAAGGAGTGACTTGATGAGAGGATGAGTAAAGGGGTGATTTGATGAGGGGATGAGGGATGAGTGATTTGATGAGAGGGTGAGGGATGAGTAAAGGAGTGATTTGATGAGAGGATGAGTAAAGGGGTGATTTGATGAGGGGATGAGGGATGAGTGAAGGAGTGATTTGATGAGAGGGTGAGGGATGAGTAAAGGAGTGATTTGATGAGAGGATGAGTAAAGGGGTGATTTGATGAGGGGATGAGGGATGAGTGAAGGAGTGATTTGATGAGAGGGTGAGGGATGAGTGAAGGAGTGATTTGATGAGAGGGTGAGGGATGAGTGAAGGAGTGATTTGATGAGAGGGTCGAAGGAGAGAGGGAACGAGGAAGGGAGCCAAAGAGTGAAATAATGAACGAATGAAATGAGAGTGAGTGTTGAGTGGGTCAACTCACCCAGATATCATTACTGTCAGGGTGTGTCTGTGTCTGTGTCTGTGTCTGTGTCTGTGTCTGTGTCTGTGTCTGTGTCTGTGTGTCTGTGTGTGTGTGTGTGTGTGTGTGTGTGTGTGTGTGTGTGTGTGTGTGTGTGTGTGTGTGTGTGTGCGCGCTTGCTCAAATCATTAGTGGCCATTAACAGGCCAAGCTGAACAATCATCTATTCAGAAAGCAGGCACACACACACACACACTGCTGCCAGGACCACTGGCGCCATGGCTACCAGGCCAGGTCACCG
>CM030186.1:1771138-1793638 GCA_017639675.1 Aplochiton taeniatus | reverse complement strand
AGTCAAAGAGCTTGAGAAGGATGTCTTGAACCCTAATGCTACAACATGATCAGAAGTCGACCAGTGAAAACGAGGACATTTCCTTGCTGAGAGAGGTTTTGTTCATCAACTTCGCTCTAATTATCATGAATTTTAGCCTACATCCCCTCTCTTCTACATTTCAGTAGTTGTGTTTAAATTATCTTAAATCTAAAATCAACTGATTTTTCCTTGTAGCTGTGACTTGACCTCCCTTTTTACATCTAAAGGTCAAAGGCAGACTTACAGAGAGAGAAAATAATTTAGATCATTTGAACACGGCCTTTGTTTTCCTTTGTGTCTGCTGTTTCTCCTGACGTGACTGTGTTCCTGTGTGTGTTTGTCGCCCCCTGGTGGTGGTGTTGTGTCAGAGCGGGCCAGTGTGCATCTCTCCAGGCAACATTCCCAACAGTCCGTCCACAGTCAGACTCAGTCCCTCAGCTCAGTCCCCTCTGAGTCTAACTGGGACCACAGCAGCTCCTCCACACCCGGTACACCAGGAACACACACACACACACACACACACACATACACACACACACACACACACACACACAAACATACACACACCTAGAGAGCACACACACAGTCCGACAACACACACGCACGCAGAAAGTCAACAGACACCCGCATGCACACACACACACACACACACACACACCACACACTCAGACAGCAAACACTGTGTGCACTCCAAATCAAACCTAATTTGCACGCATGCACATTAAAATCCTCTCACACACACACACACACACACACACACACACACACACACACACACACACCCTATTGTTCCCACTAATCCCCTAGTAACAGAGGTGTGGACATCACAGAGCTAATCACCCGACGCCCGGTTTCTCAGACTAACTCACCTTTGTGTGAGAAGCACGCCCTCACTTTGAAATCTTTGTCCCCTCCAGGTTTGTTGTGTATGTTGAGCTGTGTGATGCACCGTGTTTGAAGGGTGGTCACCTGGCGATAACTCATGACTTAACACTTTACTGACCCACAGACTGAACCAAGGAGCTGGCCAGGGAAAGCCTCTCGCTTCCTGTCAACAAGCAGGGCCTTGCATAGCCATCAGAGCCCCAGCAAGGCCTGGTGATGCATCAGAGCTCTAGCAGGGCCTGGTGCTGGATCAGAGCTCCAGCAGGGCCTGGTGATGCATCAGAGCTCTAGCAGGGCCTGGTGCTGGACCAGAGCTCCAGCAGGGCCTGGTGATGCATCAGAGCTCTAGCAGGGCCTGGTCCATCAGAGCCTGGAAGAAGGAAATTAACTGTTAATTGTTCTGTTTCTCTTTCACTCTCTCTCTCTCTCTCTCTCTCTCTCTCTCTCTCTCTCTCTCTCTCTCTCGCTCTCCCTCCCCCCTCCCATTTAAACTCCAGCCCCTGTCCTTCCCGGAGCGTACCATCACAATGTCCAGCAGCCGGGGTACGGCTACATGCACCAGACCAGCATGTCCTCTGTGAGGTCTCTGACCTCCCCTCCACACTCTACCACAATGGTATGCCCCGAGCCTGTCACACACACTACCACAATGGTACGCCCCAAGCCGGTCACACTCTACATGCTCCTGATTATAGCAGGCTACTTAGCAGATCTATTCAAGATTATAGCAGGCTACTTAGCAGATCTATTTAAGATTATAGCAGGCTACTTAGCAGATCTATTTAAGATTATAGCAGGCTACTTAGCAGATCTATTTAAGATTATAGTCGGTTAGTTAGAAGATCTATTTAAGATTCTAGTCGGTTAGTTATCAGATCTATTTAAGATTCTAGCAAGCTAGTTTGCAGATCTCACCATGTTTAGATAGGTGATAGGTTATATTTCCATTCAGTCCTCTTACATATGACACTATTGATGTTGTCACTGTCTTGTTGTGAGTTCTGTGGAGTCAGATTCTCCCCCACGTCTCCACGGCAACTGCTCCAGGGTTGTGTTCCGCGCGCTGTACGACTAACAGTCCTCTCTCTGTCTCTCTTTCTCCCCGTTTCCACGGTGACCCCTCCAGCGAGTGTTCCGCGCGCTGTACGACTACGCTGCCCAGGACCACGACGAGGTCTCCTTCAGGGACGGGGACGTGATCGTCAACGCTCAGCCCATCGACGAGGGATGGATGTACGGCACCGTGCAGAGGACCGGCAAGTCAGGCATGCTGCCTGCCAACTATGTGGAGTGTTACAACTAGAGGGATGGAGGGAGGGAGGGAGGGAGGGAAGGAAGGAAGGAAGGAAGGAAGGAGGGAGGGAGGAAGGGAGGGAGGGAGGGGGAGAGAGAGAGAGAGAGAGAGAGAGAGAGAGAGAGAGAGAGAGAGAGAGAGAGAGAGAGAGAGAGAGAGAGAGAGAGAGAGAGAGAGAGAGAGAGAGAGAGGGATGGAGGGAGGGAGGGAGGGAGGGAGGGAGGGAGGGAGAGAGAGAGAGGGATGCAGGGAGGGAAGGACAGAGGGAGGGGGGGGAGGGAGGGAGAGAGGGATGCAGGGAGGGAAGGAGGGAGGGAGGGAGGGAGGGAGAGAGAGGGATGCAGGGAGGGAGGGAGGGAGGGAGGGAGGGAGAGAGGGATGCAGGGAGGGAAGGAGGGAGGGAGGGAGGGAGGAAGGGAGGAAGGAAGAGATCAGGAGGAATGGGAGATGGGTGGATGGAGGGATGGAGAGAGAGGGGGATGGGAGAGGGGGGAGATAGGGTGGATGGAGGTAAGGATGAAGGAGGGAGAGGTTGAGGGAGGAGAGAGCTCTATTAAACCTCTGACATATTTTATAGTTTGATGATGACATCACGATGTTTGATGATGACATCACGATGTTTGATGATGACATCACACTGTTTGCTCTGCTACTTCCCTCTCAGTCCAGATCTGTTCAGTTTGTCACTTTTGCTTTGACTTCCACTCGTGAGTTTACTTTTAGTTTCACACTTTGCACACACAAATAGGAGAGAGAGGGAGGACAAGAATGTGAAGGAGGAGAATACGTTTTTTTTTTTGATGGAACCTCTCTTTTTTATAACTAACTTCTTTGGTTGAATTATCTGTGGGAGGTATGACTGGAAAACTGAATTACAGACCAACATTACAGAGAGAGAGAGAGAGAATAAGCTCTAAACTTCACTAACACTCTGTTGATATTTGTCAGTACTTATGCCCATGGTAATCTACAAGTATTGCTGTAGTATTATTCTCCATGTGAATCGTGCCCGCGAACCCAAACAGACTGCTGTGTTGACCGCCTGATGTGCGCCCCCTGTATGTTGGACAGTGCACGTCACTCATGTTAGGGCGGCATTTTGATACACGGGCTCCTACGTATGAACTGGAAATATGGATATTGAAGGGTGGGGTTGTTACATTTGAGTCTGTTCTGTGTAAACTGGGCTATGTTGTTAGACCGCTTGTCTTGGTGTTGTCCTGTGCTTTGAATTGCATCCAGTCTACTTCTGTAGACGTTATTTGAAACTATTTTATATTTTTAGTAATGAAAAAAACAACTGCTTTTTGTATTGAGTTCATTTTCATAACAGCAAGTGGTAATTAAACACAAATTAACTAATAGACTGGGGATGCTGGGTCAAATTATCAAAAATCTACATTTTTGTCAATTTACGTTTATTTTGCTTCCAATTTAGTTTTTCAATGTTTCTGTAAAAAAAAAAAAAGTTTTGTTTGTAAGTTTATGTAATCACTTACTCCACAGACAGATAACAGAGAAGATCACTTATTGTATCATGTCTTGGTAATGTTCAGTCATCTTTTTAATTGCAGTGTTTCACGCATGGATAATAAAAGGCTTTCTCAACACAGTCGCTCTATGGGGTGTTTTTATTCTCCATCAGGAAGGAGCGACAGGTTATCAAATAAAGGCCAGAGGTTTGGAAATAACCAGTTTACAAAACCAGAGTTTTGGAAATAAGCGGTTTACAAAACGTAATGTCAGAGGAACCACAATGCTCTGCGTTTTTTAACTACTTATTTAAAAATGTTTATTTATTTTCGTCATGTTTGTTCTGTTGTTTTAATGTATAAATGTTCTGCTTTTAAACTATATATACTATATTCGGTATACTCTGAGACAGCTTTTGAACAGGGCACTGCTGGAAAAGAGACATAGCCACAGTCTGTTACCCCAGTATAAATATAATATAGAAATAATAGCAATTTCATATCAGTTGTTTTAACAACCAAAGAAAAAACGATACAAATGGAATTCCGTTACGATGCAAAATTCCATTCTTCTAGATTGGCTATTGTTATGTCACAAACGGCACTACCAGTCCAGAACCTCTGGATGTGTGAACCATAGAAGGGCTCCTTGGTTTGGGCTTTTCTCTACACAGTCTTGGCCTTCAACCCTTTGTGTTGTGGAGCTACACTCTGTGAGAACAGACCCTGTGTACCACCAGGCGTCCAACGTCTTATTGTTACTTGGATGCCTCTTAATCTTTTTTTGAGAGAGACTTAACTAGGTTTGGCAGTAGTGTAAAGAGGGTCCTCTGTACAACTGCACCAGTTACAGGCATCTATAACAGGGGAGTTACAGGCATCTATAACAGAGGAGTTACAGGCATCTATAACAGGGGAGTTACAGGCATCTAGAACAGAGGAGTTACAGGCATCTATAACAGGGGCGTTAAGGCGATATTAGCTCACCATGGAAACGGGGCTAGCCGCGATGGGTGTGGATTCCCCACCACCTCCTCCACAGGAAGTGAACGACGACAAACCTTCCTCATTGGGTATTAACCAAGAAGCAGAGGCAGACTTATTGTCATCATTAAGTCTTACCCAGGAAGCAGAATCAAAAACACAGCGCTCACAAGATCCAGAACCCGTCGCCATGGGAACCCCAGCACAGGGACCTAAGGATGGGTCCACAGCCCCATCTGTACCCAGCAGAGTGGCCCCTGCTCCCCTGGTAAGTCCTGCATAGGCCTTTTCACTTCTCTGTTCAGAGACATGAAGTAATAAGTAAAGGCCTACACTGATGTCCACGTTTGAGATTCTACAGAATTGGAAAAAAAAACTTTATTTATTTCAGTTTACGGAAGACACATCACTTCCTGTGTTAGTCCCGCCCCCGACTTGGGCTTCCGCTGGTTCTGAGCGTGTGCAGCAAGTGCTGTTGCAGGAGCTGACGTACCTGTCCGACGAGGTCGCCCACCTGAAGCAGGCTAGTCCCGCCCACTCCCCCGTACCATCTCCAGAACACCACCTGGGGACTCCTTAAAGGGGCGGGAAACATTTGGAGTATTTCTTTCCTGCTTCCTGAAACTGTCTGTTTGTAGTAACCCTGTTGGCCACTATTGTAGGTCTGAAAATGCCAATTCATTTGAAATGATTACTGATTAGTATTCTAACGGGTGTATAATTTAAAAGAGTGCGATCTTGCTCGCAGGAGAAGGAAACTCGTAAGCCGATGTTTCTTCAACCTCTGGTAAACTCACAAACAAGAAGTCAGGGGGAAATTAACCTCCACTTTTGGCAGCATTCCCTCTACTCTACTGCACACACTTTCAACATTTTGATGGAAGAAATTCCAGATCTGTTAACAATCCTTTTCTGTAGTGTGACGTCCAATCGCATCTTCTCCACCAGGTGAGCAAATGCATGGATCACTATGAGAGGGCTTTCAACCAATTAGAATTGGACAACGCCTTGCTGAAGAACATGGAGGTGGATCTTTTGGAGAGGGCGGAGGTCACCGAGCGCGCTCTGAGACTGGCCAGAGAGAGCAGGTCTGCTGGGAATCGTAGTCTTTCTTATATTTCTAGCTGTGCCAATTAAAGAGTGAACTCCGTGCACACAGCTTACAGTATTCTGGGGCTGTTAACAGCGCAGATGATAGGCCAACATATCGGATACGTGTATATTAGACCGACCTGTGTGTTGACGTGGTCTTTCTGTTGCAGGAGACACAAAGACGAGGAGATCTACCACCTCAGAGAGACCAACAGAGAGCTGCTGCTAACCAAGGACACTCTGAGACATGCCTGTGAACAGAAAGACAGGTAGTCTGTCTGTCTGTCTGTCTGTCTGTCTGTCTGTCTGTCTGTCTGGCTGGCTGTCTGGCTGGCTGTCTGCCTGTCTGTCTGATTGCCGCAGTCACATTAGTATATCTAACGTGTATCCTTCATTCCTCTGTTTCAGGAGTCTGGTGGAGTTAAACAATAGGTGGAGGCTGTGCAATGTAGGGAGGAGAGAAGAGATGGAGGAGGAGAGAGACACTGAAATACAGGATAGAGGTAGCGATGGAAAAAAGCAAAATGACTGCAATACAGAAAAAATATCTTTTGAGCAGGACGTGAGCAGGTTAGGTTTATTTAAAATCATTTTTAAAAATGTCATTGTTATTTGTTCAGCCATATTCCTGTTGGTAATTTTCTGCTTAATATTTGTAATTTTGTAATTTTCCTACCGTTATTTCATAAGAATGTACTGTGTTTACTGACATTACACACTAACTAACCACTCATCTTTTCTGATATTGATATTTTTTTATAAATATTACCACTTTCATCCTGATATTATATATGTATTTTGAATGACCAACTTTCACTCACCAACCAACTAACCTATGTTTAAAATCCATATATTCTATTCAAGCAAAAAACGTTTGAGTTCTGTGATTCCTTTCCACCAGGGGGCATACATCATCAGCAGGAACATCTGCCGCGGCTGTCGGTCCGCGAGGCTACAGCCTGCACATCTGCCTAAGAGCGACGGAGGGAGAACCCTCGTACTCGCTGCAGATGCCGCTGAGCCCGGAGGGACCTGGCGTGGCTAGAGTCTATCGCCTGCTGCACACGCTGGAGAAGGAAATCAACAAGGAACCGGTATAAAGTTTATATCACACAGAAATGCAGACTGTTATATCGCTCCTTCAAAAACCCAGATGCATGGAGACAGTGTTACTGTTACTTGTTTAGTATCCGTATGGCCCGTTTTCGGCAAATAGTTTTTTTTTTAAATTAATATGGGTCTACTTTTCGGCAGTAAAGTGTAGGCCATAGAATGTTACATAATCTTTCAATGCAGCTTGAAGACCGATGTTTTCATCAAATGTCCTATAAATGTACATACGCAGCCTACAACTACAGCTTATAACATAACATAGGAGTATATTCTTGAGTCTCATTAATAATACGTTTTATATCATCTTGCTGGACTCTTTCGTCACCGGGGGAAACAGACGAATGCGGCCAGAGAAGAGCGCATCTTAGAATTTGGGCAGAGTCTCGGGAGGCTCGTGCATTCATTAAGACGGGAAAAGGAAGTGAGAGAACATTTGGCCAGTGGAATTGATAAAATGGAGATAACAGACATTATGGAGGAACAGGATGAAGATGAGGAGGAAGAGGAGCTTCAGAAAGGGGTTGATGTTGATGATCTTGCTGAGGTGTTTTTTTTCATTAAGTTTGTGTTTACCAATTTAGTTATAGGCCTACCTTGTTTATATTAATGTAAAGAAACTGTCCAATACATGCCTTCTTTCTTTCCGATGCCCTCCTTTCAATCTCTCTCTCTCTCTCTCTCTCTCTCTCTGTGTGTGTGTGTGTCTGTCTGTGTGTGTGTGTGTGTGTGTATGTATGTGTGTGCGTGTGCGCGCGCTCACATTTATTTCTCTATGTCCATATAGTTTAAGGATGAAGAGGATGACCGCGTGAAGACCCTTTGACAGGTCGATTGATCACCATCCTCATTGTCAGCCTTTGATGGAGTCTGTGTTCCCGGTCTGTCGGCCAGCCTTGTTTTCTGTTTTCCATTTGGTTTAATGTGTAGTGTGTGAAAAGTACGCAGAGCTACGGCGTCGTGTAGTCAACAACATCTACAGGAATTAGAAGGCATTCTATAAACCTGAACTGCTGACTGGCCTCCTAACAAAGTGCAACTCTGTGGGTGCCATAGCAACCTATTATGCTAACTGTATCACAATCATTAAAGAACTGTTAAGTAAATTGCATGCCAGGATTCTTTAGTCAACCCCATCAGTTTTTATGTCGGGCCAAACGTTTTCGAGAAAACAACCCACAAATCATTGTTACACACACACCCTCTCTCTCTCTCCCCCTCTCTCTATGTGTGTTTGTGTATATATAGCCTGTTTATCGCTCCCTCTCAGGCATACACAACACTTTTAATTGCCAGATTTGAGAACGCAGAATTTAAGGGGATAATGCAATAGAGATTGAGTGATCCCACAGCTCAGCTCTATACCTTCGGACCCAACCAGCTGTGATTAACTTGCTTACTTATATGTTTGACCAAACGATGAAACCTTATTGAAAATTCCTTGTTAATTTCTTTAAAACTATAATGAAATCACTTTCTGTTTGATGATGGTGCTTATTCGTCACTCGTTCACGCATACTACTTACACATCCATCTATGCACGCCACTCGTTTCAAACCTCCAATAGGATTAGAATATTCTGCGCGTGCGCAACAGCATTCGGATAGGGAAGCACGAAGTAGCATTCAGCGCCTGACAGTTGCCATTCTTGGAAGAGGGTACACTGAATCAACTTAAAAATGATGAAGTACCTACCTAAACTACTCCTGTTGGTGTTGTTAGCTTTCCCAGCAACTATCCTTATGAAAGGTAAGTGCATACATTGAACACATATTTCTAAACTGGGTGAAACTGGCCGGCGTTTTCCAGCTAACTAGCAAGTTAACGTGAGCAGGCGGCTAAGCTAGGTTTGTAAATCGAAGGTAGCCACTAAGCTAACGTTGGCAGAGAAGGCCAATCTTGATGCGCATTTCACGCGTGCTAGCTTTCAGGATTTAAATTGTTATAATTGTTAATTTTCTAATTGATAAATACAGCGTAACTCTTAATATTACCCACATTTTAAATCACCGACAACTAATGTATTGCTGTGATGGAGGACGGTACCTAATTATTCGTGTGTGTTTAACTGACGTGTCCTTAACCTGCTAACGTTAGCTAACTAGCCTGTCTATTATTAGCGATATGCAAGCTCTAGCGTAAAAAACGAGCAAAAAACTAGCGTTAACTTGTGAGGTTGTTAACTTCTGCGTGTTGCGTAGTTATTTTTGTAAATTATCTTATCTAGTTGTACTAATGTTGAAGTAACTAATGCATGTCAGCTAATGCGTTAGTCGTCGCTGCTTGAGGTCTTTAGCTAACAAGATTACTATCACTATCATAAGTGAATGTGCGTAAATTATGTCGTTGGCTATCTGTGTTAAGTCTTGAGCCGATTAAAGTATTTGGTAGCGGGTACCATGGGGTAATGTAAAATCGACAGGGTTAATATCGGTTATTGTGAAACCTTTAGAGCAGTGTTGGTTGGGGTCTGTATGTGGGACGTTATGGAGAATATTTTCGTGTCTCAATACACCACAATATTAAGCACGGCATGCGTGTTTTTATACGTCTTCGCTATTGAGGAATAAAACCCCACTCTCCGTCTCCCTCGGCAGGGCCGCTGGTGGCCGCTCAGGATGCCACGGAGGACGAAGAGGAAGCGGAGTCCGTGGATGAAGATGTGGTAGATGACGTGACAACCGAGGACGAGGATGATGAGGCGGAGGTTGAAGATGATGAAAATACAGAATTAGTAAGCTAGCAACTCTGGGACATATCAATTCACATCAGCTTTAACCAGACACGATACATGATCACAATCAAACACAATACATTGCATTATGTTATTCTATAAGGAGGGTTTTGAAGGGCAGTCGGGCTGAAGCAGGACTTCAGTGGCAGCATTTTGTGTAATGGGCCACCAATAATAGTTAGTTACATTTTGTGTGTGTGTTTGTATAGACAGAAGAAAAAGAGGAAGAGGAGGAAGAAGCCCTAGCAGGCGAGGTGAAGGCTTCTCCTCATGCTGACACCACCATCCTTTTCGTCAAAGGAGATGGTAAAAATCATAGTCACCTTCTGAACAGTCATTACAACTTCTTGACAAAACATTGAACTCCACTCCTGACACATTAAATAACATCATGACAGTCATATTCAGACCACACTGACGTGTTAAACAACAACATGACAATCATGTTGGACTCCAATCCTGACGTGTGAAATAACATCGGGATAGTTATATTCAGACAACACATTGCAACAACATGACAATCGCCCAAACATTTCCTTTCCATCTTCTGGTGTGCCCCTCCCTCTTCAGACTTCCCAGCCAATGAGATTGTGAAGTTCCTCATGGGTTTCACCAATAAGGGCAGCGAGAACTTTGTTGTGGAATCGCTGGACGCCTCTTTCCGCTATCCCCAGGTATGGACTATCCCCAGGTATGGACTATCCCCAGTTAGGGACTATCCCCAGGTAGGGACTATCCCCAGGTATGGACTATCCCCAGGTAGGGACTATCCCCAGGTATGCCGCAGCGGAATGAGAAGAAGCATGTATTGATCAACTTACACTCTTAAATAAAATAAAAAACATACGGTAGGACGTACATACGTTTCATATTTAAACGTGACAGTCAAATTTATCTTTATTTAAACATGAGTCAAACAGATCTTTATTTAAACGTGTGACGGACAAACTGATCTTTATTTCAAACTGACAGTTGGTGTTGTGGTGGTCAGGACTTCCAGTTCTACATCCTAACTGATTTCATATTTAAACGTGACAGTCAAATGTATCTTTATTTAAACATGACAGTGAAGCTGATCTTAATTTAAACATGACACTCAAATTGATCTTTATTTAAACTGATGGTTGGTATTGTTGTGATCAGGACTTCCAGTTCTACATCCAGAACTTCACGGCGCTGCAGCTGGGCCTCACCGTGCCTCCCAGCCGCCAGGCCTCCTTTGAATACTCCTTCATCCCCGCCGAGCCAATGGGAGGACGGCCCTTTGGACTGGTCATCAACCTCAACTATAAGGACAGCAACGTAAGGAGGGAGAGGCTCTAGGACCGGTGTGGGTGCTTAGGAAGGGGGCAATGGAATTGTGTGCCTGAGTTAATGTTAAGACGCTGTCACTGTTCTCTCTTCTCCCTCTCTCTCCTCAGGGTAATGTGTTCCAGGATGCAGTGTTTAACCAGACCGTCACAGTCACTGAGAGAGAAGATGGACTTGATGGAGAGACGTGAGTCCTTTCTTTCTTTCTTTCTTTCTTTCTTTCTTTCTTTCTTTCTTTCTTTCTTTCTTTCTTTCTTTCTTGTCTTTCTCGCTCTTCTTTACAAACACCCACCTCTCCGTTACCATAGTGACACTCTTAATCCAGGGTTGGGTTAGGCATAGACATAGATTTGACTGACACTCCTCCTCCTCTTCTCTCCTAGGATCTTCATGTATGTCTTCCTGTCTGGGCTGGGGCTGCTGGTAGTTGTAGGCCTTCACCAGCTAATGGAGTCCAGGAAGGTAAATGATTCAATCACAGCACAACTTTATTGTTCTGTCAACCATGGACAAAAGGCTTGGGACTCGTGTAGCATATGGAAACAGAATATATCCTCTTAACCTGTGGTTATTATTTTACAATAAGCAGACAGGAGTATGTTTAATGTAATTTAATAGATTCAGACAGACTGGCCTTTATATTCTACCGGTCCTCCAACTCATCATCAGATTCAAATTGCAAATCTGGGATCTGTCAAAGGAATGTCTCCTACCTTGGTCCTACAGCGCCCTCTACTGGACCGATGTCATCGCAACCCTCACCATCAGCCAGTGTTATTTGAACTGCACATTAGAGTGTTAGTATCCACAGAGAGAAGCTGTAGTCCTTAAGCAGCTCGTATATAGGCTGCGTCGGTCAAATGATGAAACACACCACACCCTTTTGTTTGGAGCAAACCCTCACCTTGCTGAGGAACCCCTGCAAAGTGCTTTCTGAGCGTACATTACGTTAAACCATCCGCACCAGCGCTACTTTGACAGTCAGTCGGTCAGCTAGCCAGTCTAACCAGTCAGTCAGTAACCAGTCAGTGAGTCTAACCAGTCAGTCAGAGACTAACCAGCCAGCCAGTCTAACCAGCCAGTTAGTCAGTCTAACCAGCCACCCTGCCAGTCAGTCTAACCAGCCAGTCAGTCTAACCAGCCAGCCTGTCAGTCAGTCTAACCAGCCAGCCAGCCAGCCAGTCAGTCAGTGTTTGTGTGTCCCTTTTTTGCCCCACTCAGGTTGAAGACAGGCGCAGCTACAGAAGGATCAGACATAGGGCAGCAGCCTTTTTCCCAGGCAGGACGGAGGTAGACCGGGCCAGACCAGGCCATACCAGACCAGGCTAGACCAGGGACACACACACACATTTTTACCCCCCTGGTATTCCACGGTAAAGGGAGGTTTCAGGGCCCTTGAAATGTCCACAATCAAAAAGTCATTTCTCTAACTGTTATTGGAGGTAGAGGTAGAGGTAGAGGTAGAGGTAGAGGTAGAGGTAGAGGTAGAGGTAGAGGTAGAGGTAGAGAGAGAGAGAGAGACTGCCTGCCGGCCGTTAGGATAGAGGAAGTGAGCAGTTTTACGAACAACCCCGTTAGATATCTTCCTGTTTGATGATCTCACTTCCTGTGTGCGTGCAGAGGCGGCGCCCAGCAGCCAAGGTGGAGATGGGAACCTCCAGTCACAACGACGTGGACATGAGCTGGATCCCCCAGGAGACACTCAATCAGATCAGTACGTGGCTACGCTACATGCTACACGCTACGCTACTCTGCCTCCATTACACACTACAGCCTAGCTCTTACACATTACATGCTAGCTCTTACACATTACATCCTAGCTCTTACACACTACATCCTAGCTCTTACACATTACATCCTAGCTCTTACACAATACATCCTAGTTCGTACAGCCTTTATCCTAATTCTTACAGACAATTCTTAGAGATTAATTCCATAGTTGATTGACACTGACATGCCTGTCTGACTGTCTAGCCTGTCTGTCTGATCATATAGCCTGTCTGTCTTACTGTCTGACTTTCTCTAGCCTGTCTCTATCATCCTGTCTTACCTGTTTCTGGTGGTTGCCATGGTGTTGTAATGGAGAACTCTGCTATGGTGTTACAATGGGTCTTTGCCAGATCTTCTCTATGCATGAGGGGGCTTCACTCACTCACCCACTCTTTCATCTGTTTCTCTCTCTTTCTCTGTTCCTTCCTTTCCCTGCGTCTTCAGTGCAGAGCCGTCGAGGTGAGCCATCCTCTGTGAACTGTTAGTACCTTAGGATTGGTAGAACCTTAGTACGTAGTATTGGTAGTATTGTTAGTACCTTAGGATTGGTAGAACCTTAGTACGTAGTATTGGTAGTATTGTTAGTACCTTAGGATTGGTAGAACCTTAGTACGTAGTGTTTGTACGTAGTAGTGTTAGTACCGTAGTATTTTAGTGTTAATGAACAGACCAGGGGGGAAAAAAACTCTGATTCACGTGTCTATAAAAACACACTAAAGAAGCGCTTGGTTTGGAGACTTTACCAGGTGATTGATTCACCTTTTAAATGCTGCTCCTAGAGCTATGCACTTCAAATCAAACCCACCTGAAGGTGCTATTCAAACCCAGTACTATTCAGACCCACCTGAAGGTACTATTCACACCCACCTGAAGGTACTATTCACACCCACCTGAAGGTACTATTCAGACCCACCTGAAGGTACTATTCAGACCCACCTGAAGGTACTATTCACACCCACCTGAAGGTGCTATTCAGACCCACCTGAAGGTACTATTCAGACCCACCTGAAGGTACTATTCAAACCCACCTGAAGGTACTATTCACACCCACCTGAAGGTACTATTCAGACCCACCCGAAGGTGCTATTCAGATCCACCCGAAGGTGCTATTCAAACCCACCTGAAGGTACTCTTCAAACCCACCTGAAGGTACTATTTGGGAGTTCTTTTGACCATTTTACTGTGGGATTGTGAGTTTAGGGAATAAGCTATTAGTTATTGGTTTCCAACCTCAGCCTTTCTTCCCAGTGTATGTTAAACCTATTGCTCAATAGTTCTATTAAGTTTCTACCCTCAAAGTAAAGGTTCAGCAGTGCTGTGCGGTTTAACCCTGTAGTAGTAGTAGTAGTGTTGTTGTTGTTGTTGTTTGTCTCTCTTAACGTGTGTCTCCGGGTTCCTCCTCTCAGACAAAGCCTCCCCGAGACGTTCTCCTCGGAAGAGGAACCAGAAACGATCCGCTGGCTCAGACGAGTGACCGGGCCGCGGCCAAACGACCCCACCCACCCGTCTGCCAGGGAGGAGAGGGAGCACTGACCAAGCGCACCCTGTCCTCTTCCTCCTCCTCGTTCTCGCCACCAGAGGGGCTATCGACACAGTGCCATGCTTCCTATTGGTTGGCACACACACACACACACACACACACACACACACACACACACACACACACACACACACACACACACACACACAGGACTAACCTGGCCTTTACGGCAAGACAATAATAACTATAACAGTAATAACACAGCTCCCCCTGTTGGTCATATGTCACCACCGGAGAGGGAACAACACAAACATCAGAGACTATACATGCATTCACTGGCTTTTACTTCAGAGGGGGGGGGGGGGGGGGGGGGGGGGGGGGTTGGTTGTGGGGGGGGGTTGGGGGAGACTGATGTCCGTGGGTTGTTTTTCTTAGGTATTTGTTTTCTAGCTTGATGACTTTGGTGTCTGGGCCTGCTGTGAAGACTGGTTTGAGCCAGTGTTGGTTCTCTCTGCTATCGCCATGGGAACACTCCACACCATTGTTTGTGTTTGTTTATTTGTTCTATTTTTTTTTTGCACTGGTTCATTTCTGCACATGTTGGGGGGGTGGGGGTCTCTCGTTGACCCCTACAGTGAGGGTTGCTTGGTTTACCAGGGCCTCATCCCAAAATCAAACCCTGCTCCCTCTGCAGCACTGAGATCTCTAAATCAATGGGACAGGTCTAAGAGGTTTGGCCGTACCATCACCTTGCTCAGCCTTAGCTGGCTGTTAGGTAATGGTGGCCATACTGTTTATAGCCTTCCTCTATGTTCAGATCTATTTTCTCTTTGATTACAGTGTTCTGATGCTTTCTGAACTGCATGCTTAATAGACTTTTGGTTCAAGGCGAGTGTGCAGGGGGGATATGGGAGAGACTGAGGAGGTCATTGCTTGTGGGGAACTGCAGCGTTGCGGTCTGGTGAACAGTCACAAAACTACTTTTCTTGTCTCCTCTTTACCCTCCAATGTGCCTGTTTTGTAATCTTCTGTTTATGACTTAACTGTTGTAAATGTTTAGTCTTCAAAGTATCTCCTTACAAGAGAGGCGTAACAAAATAATAGGAGGCAATGAAATGAGATTAAAATTCTTTTTTACATGATTTTTGTAAGAATTAAAAAGACGTGAGTAATCTGATTGAAGCACTGTTGTATATACTTGCAAAAGCTAATGTGAGGGCAGAACGTCAACGCTAATTTATTTCCGAGAATTCACAGGGCCTCCCATAAAGTCGTATACTGTAGTTCCTGGTTTCACCAATAGATGGGGCTGATGTATTGATTTTTAAACTCCCTGTCTGATTGACTGGTGACTTTTCCATAGAGCTGATCGTGATGGTTTGGTGTATGGTTAGCTCTCAATGAATGACACATGCTAGCGGAGACTAGTTTTTAGCCTTGGGGGCCTTCAGGCAGATCAGACAACTGGACGGGTTTAAGCAAAATGGCGATAGCTCTGTTTGCACTGTCAGGGAGTTTTTTGTTTCTCGAACGACAAGCTGATTAGACAAGGATATGTCTTATTTCGCAAAAGCAGAATATTCATTAATACCCTGAACGCATACTTTTTTCCAAAACTTCGCAAGTGGAGTTTGGCGTGTTGCCTTGTCTAGACCAGTCCAGTATTTTTTTTTATAGTGTTTGGTTGTAAAGGCCATGATGCCATGATTTGCCTGTTTTAGCTATTTGGCATTGATTAGCTACGTCCAACATCACCTTTCTGTCTGAAATCTCTCTGGTAGGGGATTAATGAAAACAAGTCAATGCTTTCATTTGCAACTGAATAAACAAAAACCTTTGATTTGCTTTATGTGTCCTGTTATCTGTTTTAGGCTATAGACTGTCTCTTGAATGCCATTACAGTAGCCTAACAAAAACAAGCATTTTCAGTTAATATTGATATACATCAAAGTGGTTTGTCAGGAAGTACTTAACACCACGTGACTATACAGAAGCTGTGTGTTCTGTAGCCCCTCATTCAAATCAAACATTGCAGAACCAGCCCATGTTAGTAGAATGGGAGTGGTGTACAGGTGTTCTCACAAAAGACAGTGCAGTAACCAGGCCTGAAGTATCTATTCAACTTTATCAGTATTAGCTACTTAGAGAAGGAATACCATGTTCTACATGCTCTTTTAATAGATGCAATGTCTCTTCCCTTGTTAAAATGGTGCAAAACGCATCAGGGTAGTCCTGCACACCTGTCAGTGGTGAATATGCGTTGCTAATATAAACATGAATAAATTAGCATTGCTTAGGTGATTATAGTTACAGGTGTGCACAGATGTTTTAATGTAAGTTGATCCTCAGAATTAAAAAAAACGGAGGTGTTTTACACACAGATTTTTGATAAAAATGTAAATAATGGCTGGATTTATGAATGTTATGCCCATACCGACATTTTCTCCCTCTTCTGGCGCCGTCAAGCACTTTATGGTTTTAAGATTAATTTTGCTATCCTTGACTAACTACAGATGGTTTAAACACAGAGCCAAAAATAAGGAAAGGCCCACGTGCGACGGGTGGAGTGCGGAACCATTATGCAAGTCATTATTGTGATTGGGACATCAAAATGAAGAAGTGTTTGTTTTTCCCCAAAGGGATTCTGCCAATGGCATTTGGATCTAGACGCGAAGTAGGCCTATAAGATGCTGTCTAGTAGCATCAGCTGTTGATCACAGGTAGGTCAGTCTGTGCTTCGTTTCATAATTGATATCCAATTGTTTCTTCTTTACTTTCCACATATACATTGAGGACTTATTGTGTGGTCAAGGTGGCACAACTTTCAAGGGTCTGAACAGACAGCTTTTAAATAGCCTGTTAACATTTGTATTAGCCTACTGTTTGGAAAGTGCATTATTGTTGTGATTATATTATTTTTATAATATTTTCCTACTGTATTATTTCTATTTTCATTAAGTTAAGGCACCTCTACCAAATCATCTTCAGCGAGAGAACACGGTCAAGCCAGCCGCCCCCCGTCTACTCTTGTTGCTGTTACGGTAAAGCTGCTTGGCACGGCCTAAAGGTAAAGACTCGCATTTCAGCAACCATTTCTCACATTTGAGATACCAAGTAGGCAAGTACAAACTACTTATATTAAACATCATGTACCAAACAAAATAATACAATTTGAAGATGTTTTACTGCACCGTTTTTGTTCAAATTGAAGGGAAAGTCCCATCAAATGACATTGTAACACATTCATATTGTAGGCCTATTCATATTTGAACTGTCATAAAAACCTTTGGTCAACTTTTCAAGGCAGTCCTGTTCAGGATGACCATGAATATAACCATATGTCCAATACGAAGTAATTGTACAGTACAGTTTTCAGGAAAAGTCACTTTAAATTAGCACCGGACTGCATTGGAAATTTGAGCAAACCTATTAAGGAAAGGTTTTTAAGACAGTTGAAATCTAAGTTGACTACGAATGTTAAAATGTAATATGAAGTGACTTTCCTTTTCATTTTCTTAAAAACTGTACAGTAAAATTACTTCAAATTAAATTTGGACATAGTCAGGGACATTCCGACCAGGACTGCATTGAAAATTTGAGCAAACATCTGAAGGAAAGGTTTTTTATGATAGTTGAAATATGAGTACCTTATGATTGTTATAATGTAATTCGAGGCGACTTTCACTTGAAGTTTCCGTACTGTAAAACAACTTCAAATTGTATTATTCTTTCATTTGACATACGATGTGAAATATAATGTCGTTTGTACTTGGTAAATCAAATGTGAGAAATTATGAAATGCAAGTATGTACTGCTTCTTGGCCGCTTTACCGTAACAACACAAGTAGACCCGCAAAAAAATCCCAGCTGAGTCTGGCTTGGCCGTGTTCTCACAACCGACGGCTCACTTGACCACAGTATCTGCTTCGACAAATACACAGCTTGACTACATGACGATTACAAGACGATTACCGCACACCGGTCTTTTATTTGCAGATATAATTTAGTAAAAGGTGCATCACAGGTTAGGCCCTACTCGCAAAATAGCTTGAAATGCAATATTGTCAGTTAGGCTAGTCTACTACACAACACATTTACCTTCTGGAGATGTCTGCAAGATGGACACTGTCAGGGAAGTAGAAAAAAGTCTTCAGGTGGAAAACAATTGCTGTTGCTTCATTCCTTAGGCTTTCTCCTCCATTTCGATCCTCTGTAGCAAAAGCAACAATTTGTAAACCGACATTTCGCCAATACCCTCGAACGTGTTGTTTTCGTCATGGTGGATACATCAGGCAACCTAAGCGCCACGTATGACATCAACTTTACGGGACTGTACTTCCATCCAGGGTGTCATGATCATGATTGTTGTCCAGTTTTAGAAATTACTAATTTATTATGCCAGGCTTCAATGGGGAGTTCCGTCGTTACGAATCCAATAGTGAGTGAATCATATTTTTAGTTGATTTATAAAAACAACCGTGCAACACCCAAGAACAGCCTAAGGCGAAAAAAAATTAAAAAAACTATTTGTATCCTCCTTATGGTGACGTCTCAAATAGGCTACTGTCCATAGCGGGTTAACGAATTAATGACCAACCCATTGCAGGGCAATATAATTCTTTACAGTAGGCCAATCAATATATGCCTAAAGAATTCGCATCGACGTTATAGGTTAGATGCAGCCAGACTGCCAACGAAATTGTTGTGGCGTTTGTTTTAATTTTTGACGCGTAAAGCTACACCTTTAAAACCGTACTCACTTTTGTTTAAACGCAATTTAATTATATATTTGTATAGCCTTAGTTTCATCCTCAATGTTTAAGGAAAACTTACGGTAAGCCTATATATTTAGCTAACATTTTGTTTATTTATTATGAGTACGATATTAGATTGCAATCTGCAGGGGAGCTCAAGGGTTAGGCAGTCAATAGCAAGCAATAGCAAGGATTTCCAAATAAATCTAGACCTAGGCCTGCGAGACAACTGTATAGGCCGCTTCACCCCTCCTTACGCAATAATACATTTAATATATATATATTTATATATACAGTACTGTGCAAAAGTTTTAGGCAGGTGATGTTTTGAAGGCAAAGGGTGGTCACACAAAATATTGATTTGATTTAGATTTTTCTTTTCATTCACTTTGCGTTTTGTTAATTGTTGCAAACAGAATTATTTCCACTTCTACTTTTGAAAGCATTCTTACTTTATAGCACCCCCAACCCACCTGGCTAAAACCTTTGCACTGTATGTACACATATAGAGGCCTACTTGGGCTACAGCTAATCACTGTCAAATCTAAAATAAAGAGACGTGTCAAATCCTCTTGATTCACACCTTTTCTTTATATATCTTTATTGCTTTGTCTTAAATTGGTTCGATACAGACACAGAACAGCTTTTACATTGTTGATTCGTGAAGCACGGTCATGTCCCAATAACTCCCAAAAGAGATGAAGGGAGGAAGGAATCAAAGGATGGCGAGATGATTAAAAGGAGAAAAATAAATTGACAGATAATATGTCCACACTTTTTTTGAAACTTCAAGTTTGTGTTTGTGTATGTCTGTTGCAGGGGTGGTGGACATTGGTCAAATATGATGCAGTGTGAGATGGTGACGGCATCTCAAATAGCTCGGATCCAATACTCTGTTCTTCTGACATCACTTCACAGTCAAGTGCTAATCGTAGTGATTGACGAGCTCGAATCATTTACAGAATAAAAACAAAACAAAATGAGCACAACTCGGAAGAACGAAAGTCTTGCAACTCAGGACAAAAAAAAAATGAATTATTGAATAATGAATTTATAAAGACCCTGAGAGAGAGATAAAAGAAAGAGAAACAAAATGCTAAAGATAGTTCAGATCATCAATAGTTGAAGAAATAATGTTAACATGCAAAAAAAAAAAAAAAAGGCCTAACCTAAAACTCACCCTTTAATGAAAACAATTAATTTCACAGTTTAATACATATTTATATATCTGAGAAAAAAAAATCATTTCCTAGCAAACTAAAAAACAAACAATCGATGGAGCAAAAACAAGAAACAAACAGTAGATCCAAATGTCACCATATATTTATCTATGGGTCTAGGTAAAGCTTTATGATTGGATAGTGATTATTGCTAGTTTAATCTCCCCAGGCCAACACACCACAGAGAGCATTAATTTAATCCCAAACTAACCCATTATTCACATAGTTCTGCAGCATAAATGTGATATTTTTAATACATGGCTTATCCTCACATTGACATAATTATTACTAACTCGACACATGCACACAGCCCCATACCCCAATCTGGGTTCAAATAAATACATTTTCTTAAAAAAAAGAAAAAAAGAAAAAAAAATAGTTCATTTGCATTTTAATGAAACTCCAGTATTCATGCGGCCACACACCCACACCCACACCCACACACACACACACACAAACAAACACTCAATTGTGTATGGAAGCAAAGAAATTAAGGTAGAAAAATTTAAGAGTTAGAAAATAGCAGAGTGCCTTAGTCAACACACATACGATTGCATTGTGCATGTCTAGCCTGTCCAATACTTCTCCCCCATGACCAGTAGCAGTGAGCTGTAGGGAGAGCTGCAGTACCAGGGAAGCGCCACTAGTGGCGCTGTGGCACCACCGCTGCTGGTGTGCGTCACACAACATGGACACCAGTTCCCATCATCAGGTCCCGACTCGAGCTCCCTTCGTCCTCCCTCTCCAGTTGTAATACTCGGGTGTCTACACACAAAGACACGCGTGTGCGTGTTCGCTCGCTGCTCACAGGAGTGGCATACTGCAAAGTGTTCCATGTCTCTCTGGATCGTTACTGGTTAGTGCTAGCTACTGTAGTGAACAGCCAATCCGTCGGTCAGGCAGACCGACCTGCCGCTGCTGTTTACAGTTCGGTTAGAAGCCTTGAGGTCTGATTTGTTTTTGATTCTGAGGTTACATTATACAGCGAGAGAAAAAAATATATAGGAAATATATCTATTCATTATTTCAATACAAAAACAAAACCAACAGGCGAAGCACTAGGTGGGGGTGGCTTGATTGATATTGTGGGGTATCGGCCCTTCTCAGAGCAAAGACGGGGTCAAGGGGGGTGGGGGGTTAGCCTGGTTGTGTAGGAGGCAGCAGGGCGACAGTTTTCAAGTACACAACATAACTGACAACATGGTCAACATATACAAACAACAGCTCAGTTAGTGTTCTAACTGTTGAGTCTAAGCCATCTGACCTAACCAAGCCACAGGCTTGTAAGGCTTGTTGATAAGACACTGATATGTTTGGAAGACATTTGAAGCAATCTTTGCTTTTCCATTTCTAAACGCTGGTCTCTGGTCAGTTGTCATCTCTTTCTACTGTTCAAACTAACACACCAGAGAGCTTCTTGTAATGAGGCCTCCACAGCAATAGGTGGCGATAGCAATAGAGATGAGATGAAGCTCCACAAGCTCCGCTTTTATTTTTGTTCAGGTAAAAAAAAAAAGTTACACTCTAAACACAGTCTTGAAGTGGGTGGAGAGAGGGAGGGGGACAAATATTGTCCATATTCACCTATATTGGCTGGAAGAGGGGCTGTGGTTTGAAAATAAAGCGGAGAAGCCAAAACTCATCTCTCCCGAGGTCCACAGTGGGCGCGCTCAGATTAGGACCTGGCCTTCAAACAAGACACAATGGACAATGTTAGCTAACTAACCAGGACTCATACGGCAGAGACAACATTAGCTAACCAACCAGGACTCATACGGCAGAGACAACATTAGCTAACCAACCAGGACTCATACGGCAGAGACAACATTAGCTAACCAACCAGGACTCATACGGCAGAGACAACATTAGCTAACCAACCAGGACTCATACGGCAGAGACAACATTAGCTAACCAACCAGGACTCATACGGCAGAGACAACATTAGCTAACCAACCAGGACTCATACGGCACAGACAACATTAGCTAACCAACCAGGACTCATACGGCAGACAACGAGAGCAGGCCATTGTTGATCGAAATGTTTTTTTAATCAGACTGTCTGATCCGAGTGTCCAGTTCCAGTTATGAACCCCCCCCCCCCCCCCCTCCCCCTCCCCCTCCCCCCACCTAAAACACACTCCCAGTCCTCTGTGTGTGAGTCTGTGTGTCTGTTTGATGTCCAGAGGTTGTTTAAATAGACCCAACAGACAGCTCATCGTCCCTGCTGTCTCTCTCTCCTCTTGATCATTTTCATACAAAATCTCTAGAATAATAAATCTGTAAATTCGTTCATTTATTGCTCATCCTTAATATAGAATCCCCCGCCTGCCCTCCCTCCCTCCCTGCCTCCCTCCCTCCCTCCCTCCCTCCGCA
>CM030186.1:1763638-1766138 GCA_017639675.1 Aplochiton taeniatus | reverse complement strand
CCCGCTCCTCCCGGACCTCCGCACCCCCGACCCTTGTTGGAGAAGTCCAGTGGCTGGTCCAGGGTCAGCGGCTCCACCTTCAGGAGCTTCTGGTTCAGGCTCAGCCCGTTCGGAGCCAGCTGGGAGGAGGCGGAGGAGGAGGAGGAGGAGGTGATGGGGACGGAGGAGGAGCCGGCGGCGGGCACCAGGGTGGCGATGTGCTCCTCGATCTCCCTCTCCTGCACCTCGGGGTGCTGCTTGAGGAGGTGGTGGATGCAGTTCCGCTTGGCCAGGAAGGCGGCGCCACAGCGTCGGCACTCAAACGGTTTCCTCTGGCAGCCGTTGTGGGTCCTCCGGTGGATCTGGAGGGCCCGGTACGTCTTGAGGTCCTCCCCGCAGTAACGGCAGGCGGTCTCCCCCGGCGGAGCAGCCCCCACCCCCCCGGCCGACTCCGGGGGGCCATCCTGTGCCAGGCCGGAGCTGGCCGTCACGTACTTGATGTTCTTCTCGATCTCCTTGCGGCTGTTCTTGCCGTGTTTCTTGCGCAGGTGGCGCTCACAGTTGGCCTTGACGGTGAAGGGGTAGTGGCAGACGCGGCAGACGTAGGGACGCTCCCCGCTGTGCGTGCGCAGGTGGCGGATGAGCGTGGCCTTGTCGGGCGCCACGTAGTCGCAGATGTTGCACTGGTGGGGCAGCACGCCCAGGTGGAAGCGCATGTGGGCCTGCAGGACCCCCGAGAAGGCGAACACCTGGTCGCAGAACCGGCACGGGTACGAGGCCTTGGCCCCGCCCAGGACGCCTTTGCTTCCTGGTTTCCTGGCGCCGGGCCCCGCCCCCTCTTCCTGTTTGATCCGGAGGTCGGAGGCGGCCGTGTGGCCGTGCTCCGCCGTGTACTCCGCCTCCGTCAGCCCTCCGTTCCCGGACGAGGAGGAGGAAGAGGAGGAGGAAGAGGAGGGCGCTTTGAAGAGGTGCCCCGCGGCGGTGGGGGTGGGCGGGGGCAGGCTGGGGCTGATGCACCCCAGAGACGCCTGCTGGGAGCTCTGCAGGGGAGGGGGGGTGGAGGCCGTCAGGCTGGAGCGAGGGGTCACCAGTGGCTTGGGCTTCAGGGTCGGCATGACCTTCTGACCTCTGACCTCCGAGAGGGAGGCGGAGCAGCCCGGGCCTTTGGCCAGCGAGGGCAGGTTCAGCCCCATCTGATTGGTGGCGGCGCCCGCCACTCGGAGGATCTGCTGGATGTCGGCCAGCTCCATTAGCCCCGCCGCGTGGTTGCCGTGCAGGGGTTTGAGCCCCGCCCCAGTTGCAGAGGCGGCGTGTGCTCCGTCCGGCTGCAGCAGGAAGCCGCCGGAGGAGAACGGCTGCAGGGACAGCAGGCCGAGGGCCTCTCTCTGGGACAGGCCCTGCAGGGAGGAGGCCGAGCTGGAAGCCGCGGCCTCCAGTAGAGGGATGCCCAGGGCCCCCAGCGCTCCTACTCCCAGGCCCAGGCCCAGGCCCAGGCCTCCTCCCAGGTAGGTCGAGGCCGCCTCCTGGGGGAAGTTGGAGGACGGAGGCTCCACGTGGATCACCTTGATGCTGTCCAGGTGCGCCTGCCGGACCTCGTCCTCCGACGGCACGCGTTTGACCTTTGACACGTGGAGGAGCCCCAGGGACTCCAGGAAGCTGGACTGAGCCGGGACCCGGCTCTCCTCCTCCTCCTCCTCCTCCTCCTCTTCCTCTTCCTCTTCCTCTTCTTCTTCTTCTTCTTCAGTCGCTTTTTCATCATCGGTTTCCGTTCCGTTTCGGGCCGTGGAGGAGGCGCTGACACTGACCTCCATGGGGTCCCGGCGGTCCCGTGGCTTGGAGCTCTTAGGGGCCGCGGAGGCAGAGTCTCCCCCGGCGACGGCGCCCGCCCCCTGGCTCGCCTCGTCGAGGTGGACGAGGGATTTGTGGAGGTCCAGGGCGGAGCGGAGCGGGAAGGCCTTGTCACATGACTCGCAGACAAAGCGGTGGAACTTGCTGACACAGCGTCGCAGGTTGGTCTCACACCACACCTGAGGAAAGACAAACGATATGAAACAACAACAACAACAACAACAACAAGCACCACGGAACACAAACATTTACACCCACATTGGCACGAGAGAGAGAGAGAGAGAGAGAGAGAGAGAGAGAGAGAGAGAGAGAGAGAGAGAGGAATACCATTTGTTGCCTGTGTAGAGAGTTTTCTCTACATTTTCTAAGCCAGTATCCATGTTTAAGGGTGTGTGTGTGTTTGTGTGTGTGTGGGACAGAAAAACTGGCGTGCTCACCTCAAATGACTATATTCTGTATAATGGGTAACGCCTCAAAAAAGAAAAAATATCACACAATAGACCACTAAGTATAGCTGGCACTGACAAATAAGTATATTACAATTTGTATTTATTTATTTATTTCCATGTGCAGCACGGACGTGTTTCAGCCCATTGCTTTCCTGAAGGTCAATATCCCAACAGCCAGTAACGTTAGGGCCAGAGTTTAACTGAGCCAAATATGCCACCAGTAA
>CM030186.1:1753638-1761138 GCA_017639675.1 Aplochiton taeniatus | reverse complement strand
CGCGGCCTAAGCCTTCCTTGTGACTAATTAAAGACCCCCCCTCCCTCCCTCCCTCCATCTTCCAAATCCTCTCATCCACCCCTCCCCCACTCCTTCACTAGCCCTGCACCCCTCGCTCCCCGTTTCCTCTCTCCTCTCTTTCATCCCTCCATCCTTAAACCCCCCCCCCCCCCCGAGGACAGCTCCTGCCTGCTAATGACACTTTACTACCCACCAGCTAGAGAGACAGGGGGAGAAAGAAAGAAGGAAAGAAAGAGAGATGGAGATAGAGTAAACCAACTAGGATAACCCTTGAAAGGTCAAAGGGCAGCAGCCCCCTCTCCTCCTCATGGTGACCTTTAACCTTTGAAGGAGCGTCCTAGGTCAAAGTGCAGCAGTAGCCCCACTCATCCTTACAGACACTCTAGCATAGCAACAACTAACCCTCATCCTGGGAACGACAACGTGTGTGTGTACCTGAGCGTGGTGTCGGGGTGTGTGTCCGTGTGTGTGTGTGTGTGTGTGTGTGTGTGTTTGTGTGTACCTGAGCGGGGTGTCAGGGTGTGTGTCCATGTTTGTGTGTGTGTGTGTGTGTGTGTGTGTGTACCTGAGCGTGGTGTCTGTCGGGGTGTGTGTCCATGTGTGTGTGTACCTGAGCGTGGTGTCGGGGTGTGTGTGTGTGTGTGTGTGTGTGTGTGTTTGTGTGTACCTGAGCGGGGTGTCAGGGTGTGTGTCCATGTTTGTGTGTGTGTGTGTGTGTGTGTGTGTGTGTGTGTGTACCTGAACGTGGTGTCGGGGTGTGTGTGTGTGTGTGTGTGTGTGTGTGTGTGTGTACCTGAGCGTGGTGTCGGGGTGTGTGTCCATGTGTGTGTCCAGCTCGTATCGGGAGCCTAACGTCTTAAAGCAGATGGGACAGGACAACAGCTCCTCCTCCCTGGCTGAAGACAGCTCCTCCAGAGCCCCCTCATCCAGCACCTACACACACACACACACACACACACACACACACACACACACACACACACACACACACACAGTTAGAATATGGAGTGTGTGAGTGTATCATGACATACCTTTTCAAGATTCAGGAAACTTAATAGGGACCTGAAAGTTTTTATGAGACTGATCTTTGGATTGAAAATTAGAAATTTGACTGTGTGTGAATACATATTAGTATGCGTGTGTGTGTGTGTGTTACCTTCTTGCTGAGAGGCTCCTCCCCCAGCTCCTCCTCCATGCCAGCCTTCCTTTTGGCCGAGGGTCGGCGTCGTTTGGTGGGGGAGGGGGGGCTGAGGGGGAGGCTGGAGGGATCCTTCTCATGGATCTTCATGTGTCTGGAGAGGAGAGGAGAGGAGAGGAGAGGAGAGGAGAGGAGAGGAGAGGAGAGGAGAGGAGAGGAGAGGAGAGGAGAGGAGAGGAGAGAATGGAAAAAGAGAGAGGGAGAGATTTAATGACTAAAACGTCAGTTTCATTTTTGATTTCTTACCTACAGGCATACAGAAAATATGAGTGCTCTGATGACTCCAAAGCCTGTTGCCTTCCACCCTAACAACGCCCAGCAAACGGCCAACACCAGAGCAGAGCTTTTTCAGTGTTCTGGATCGGAACCTTCTAAAACCAACTGCCACCTTCAGAACGTTGGTGTTTGTTTGGGGTCAGAGGGCATGGGGCTCAGCCGGCCCTGGTCACAAGACACAGTCCACACAACATCACTGACCGGACCAGGTGACTAACCACACACACACACACACACACACACACACACACACACAACACTGACGAAGGGTGGAGACAACGCTATCACAGCCCAAGCATGATTGTGTGTGTGTGTGTGTGTGTGTGTGTGTGTGTGTGTGTGTGTGTGTGTGCTGTTACTGGAGCCAGTTCAGGAAAACTTTGCCAATCACAGATAATCAGCTGCCATGCTTACACTAACACACACACACACACACACACACACACGCTCACTCTACACACATACGCTTACTCTAACACACACACACACACACACACAGAGTGGAGACTTTAATAGTCCGTAAGTGTGTGCAATTATCCAGCCGACTCAGCAACCTGCCCATATATGGGCGTCAGTGCTGGGACAACAGGGAGAGAAGGAAGTCATCTCCATCACCGTGACGATCACAACCCTGCTGGGTGGGTGCTTGACCCGCTTTTGATATTCATCACACACACACACACACACACAGTGTGAGAGAGAGAGAGAGAGAGAGAGAGAGAGAGAGAGAGAGAGAGAGAGAGAGAGAGAGAGAGAGAGAGAGAGAGAGAGAGAGAGAAAGAGAGAAAGAGAGAGAGAGAGAGAGAGAGAGAGACTTTTCTCTCGAACTTTCTAAGCCAGTATCCATGTGTGTGTGTGTGTGTGTGTGTGTGTGTGTGTGTGTGTGAAAGGTCACCCAGCCTCCAGCCTCCAGCCTCTGGTCCAGGTGTCCGTTTTCACTGTGCAGCCCCCAAGCAACTTATTAATAGAAGCAGGCAGGCAACATGTTGGGCGCCAGTATAGAGGCCCACCCACTGCCAGAGCAAGACATCAATCTACAACTCAGCCAGCCAGCCAGCCAGCCAGCCAGCCAGCCAGCCAATAGGTAAATGAATTAGCCAGCCAGCCAGCCTGTCAATCAGTCAATCAGTTAGCCAGCCAGCTAGTCAAACAGCAAGTCTGCCAGTCAGCCAGTCATTCAGCCAGTCAGCCAGTCTAGGGACACATCCTATGCCAGATACTTAGTTTCCTTGCTTCCTTTCCTGCCATGTCTCCTTAACAGTGTTCTCATCAGAATCAAAATGGCTTGAACGGACAGGGCCATGGAAACACCTAAAATGGCTGACCCAACTGTCGACAAAACCTGTTGTCAAGGGCAACGCCAAACTTAACCAACCAGTGGTTTCAGCTGTCTCTGTTTGACACCCTGAGGACAGGACGTTCTAGACCATTGTCCCTTTCTACTGGAACTCATTCTCTACCGCTAGCCTCCATAAGGGTTGGACGCCGTCGCCCTTGGTTACAGTCGGCCATACTCCTACCCTGGTCCTGGTGGAGGGCTCGCCGA
Source organism: Aplochiton taeniatus (assembly GCA_017639675.1). Lineage (NCBI taxonomy): Eukaryota > Metazoa > Chordata > Actinopteri > Galaxiiformes > Galaxiidae > Aplochiton > Aplochiton taeniatus. The sequence continues at coordinate 1,758,097 of CM030186.1, read as the reverse complement.
CCAGGAGGCAGGTGAGCGATTAGTGCCATTTCAAACAAAGGTGAAACACGTTAATTCATCAGACAGAAGAGTCGCATGCTTTCCACCTACGTTGTGGTCAGGTTAGTCAACGCCTTTGCCTGCGTCCCACATTTTAGGGCTCTCAGATGTCTGGAACATTAACAGTGTTTGGGGAAGGGGTGGGGGGGCGGGGGGAGGGGAGAAACAAAATTATTATCACACACACACATAGACATCATCATCATCATCATCATCATCATCATCATCATCATCATAATAATAATAATAATCAGGGAACACGCCGGCCATTTTGAAAAAAGAAAAAAAACGACAGCTTAAACATGCCAGAGCAGTTTAAACTAAACATATTGATTCTGAGAGATGAGTTGGGACTGACCCAATGAATCAGTCTGTAATGTAGTTTGAGTGTATAAAGTAGTCCTAATCTGAGTCGGTGTAATCGTTGATTCAACAGGTCATCATCATTCTCTGCCATTTCCGTAGTTGTCACTGCCTGCAGTTACCCTGCCCCGCCACAGGGCAGGGGGGCGCTGTGGAGTCAGACACTGTACTGCTCATCTTCTCGGCTACAATGATTCCCCAAGGACAGGCTTTGTGAGAGCTCGCTAACTGTAACAACTGTCACAAGTATCTCACGAATGAAAGAGAGTTAGGTCAGAAAGAAGGGAGGATAGAGGGTAAAGAAAGAAAAAAGCAAAAGAAGGAAAGAAGTCAAGCAAGAAATTCCTCTTTTATCTCTTATTTTTAACAGTTTAGATTAGAATAATAACCAACCAATCAGCTTTAAACTCCTTCTGCTTCACTTCACAGCCTGTGATTGGCTAATGGAATGATGACCGCTCTCCTTGACAACCGGGCCAAGCGCCTCACAACATGGCACTGGAGCGGGCTCCATCTCACGTGATGCTCTGACACAAAATGGAGTCTGAGCCAGACAGACACAGCTCCCCGCCCCCCCCAGTTTCCTCCCTCACCATAAGGAATCAGGGCCAAGGGAAGGAAACTGCTTTACTGTTGGGACGGTAAACTTTTCCATCTTTTATTTATGTAAATATTTCACACACACAGAGAGGATGTTTGAGTCTTATGAAACAGGTGATTGCCTATCAAGGGCAATCTGGCCTTCCTTTGTGTACATGAATCCTAGCCAAAACAGTATGGATTATTTTTAGCTGTTGTCTCATCAAAAATGCATCTCCATATTTCAACACTAGGCACGGGATAGCAGGTCATCAAAGGTGATGGGGAAAATGGAAAACTCCTCATCTATTTTACCCTCTCTCTCTCTCTCTCTCTCTCTCTCTCTCTCTCTCTCTCTCTCTCTCTCTCTCTCTCTCTCTCTCTCTCTCTCTCTCTCTCTCTCTCTCTCTCTCTCTCTCTCTCTCTCTCTCTCTCATTCAGCCTGCCTACGATCATTCTTTCCTTCCCACATCTACTCATACCAACTGCATGACTGGAGAGAGAGAGAGAGAGAGAGAGAGAGAGAGAGGAGAGAGAGAGAGAGAGAGAGAGAGAGAGAGAGGGTGTAAAATGAGACAACAATAAAAGTACAAATGGGAGAGAAAGAGAGAGAGCAAGAAAGAAAAAAGGAAATAAATAAAGACAAGCAGGAGAAAGAAAGAAAGAAAGAAAGAAAGAAAGAAAGAAAGAAAGAAAGAAAGAAAGAAAGAAAGAAAGAAAGAAAGAAAGAAAGAAAGAAAGAAAGAAAGAAAGAAAGAAAGAAAGAAAGAAAGAAAGAAAGAAAGAAAGAAAGAAAGAAAGAGGGGCATCTCTTGTTGTTGGATTCATCCTGCCTGGAGGATCAAATTTCACTACAACCCCCTAGGACTCACACATCACATCAGAAACACTCGCTTTACCTCCTGAATCTAACACACACACACACACACACACACACACACACACACAGGATGTAAGTGTTTAACCCAACCAAGTCAATCAAGCATGCTAGGAGCAGATACCCCAACTGCAGCCTTCTTTGTGTGTGTGTGTGTGTGTGTGTGTGTGTGTGTGTGTGTGTGTTTTAGTGATTGTGTGCGTGTTTGAGAGGGGGTAAGGGGGTTTAAGCAATCTGCCCATTTCCTGTGGTAAGTTCACTTGAAAACAGTTACCCCGCACCAACACACACACACACACACACACACACACACACACACACACACACACACGGCCACTCCCCGAGGGTTATCAGTGTGGCCCAGTCTCCTCTCCACCCTGTCGGCCAACCCAACGCTCGGCCCACAGAGGACAGACACTAGCAGAGACTGTCTCCATGGCAACCAGAGACAGTCTACATCCTACTGTGAGACAGACCAGCATGTCTCCATGACAACCAGAGACAGTCTCCATCCTAATGTGAGACAGACTAGGATGTCTCCATGACAACTAGAGACAGTCTTCATCCTATTGTGAGACAGACAGACCAGCATGTCTCCATGACAACTAGAGACAGTCTTCATCCTACTGTGAGACAGACAGACCAGCATGTCTCCATGACAACCAGAGACAGTCATTATATTACTGGGACACAGACCAAAGGTCAACTCTCTATTTCTCTCTACTTTTCTCATCCCTCCATCCCTCACTTCCTTCCCTCCCTCTGAGAAACCAGTAGAGGAAGTTTCCTGACAGATTAGCGTTAATCTCCTCTCTGCTGCAATCTAGGACACACGCTAATACTCATCTTCATGGAAAAGAATAGCAGGGAGTGTTAGCAAAAAGCTAACAGGGTTTATTCTTGTTCTCTATGGGCACGGAGAGGTATAAGGGTTAGCAACATGCTAACAGGATTTATGCTTGTTCTCTATGGACACGGATAGGCATATGTGTTAGCAAAATGCTAACAGGATTTACACTGTGTTCTCTATAGGCACTGATGATAGGAAAGTGTGTTAGCACCATGCTAAAATATGCTAACAGAAGTAGTGGATCAGTTAGCAGAGAAGCAGGACAAACAGGATATGTGTGTATGTGTGTGTGTGTGTGTGTACGTTGTAGGGCGGAACTCAAGGACTACCTGGACGGGGATGGTGAGGTAACATAATGGTTTATTTGTTGAGTCAGTGGCTGAACACAAACAAAATGGAGTCTTTACTCAGGCTCAACGGAAAATGTTGTGTGTGCTGAAATGAAGTCAGATTACATTTTCAGAGGTGCCCACTGATCAAATGTATTACGATTATCATTATTCAATAATGATAATAATAATAATCATTATTATATTAGTTAGTGCAGAGGAATGAAAGAATTTGGAGTTTGATCCACACACCATCCAGCTACAAAATTAAGATTCGCTTATATATATATATATATATATATATATATATATATATATATATATATATATATTTATATATATATATATATATATATATATATTTATATATATATATATATATATATATATATATATATATATATATATATATATATATATATATATATATACACACACACACACACACACACACACACACACACACACACACACACTGAACATTTTGACAGCAAAATAACCCAACCAACCAAAGTCAAATTTTGTCATTTAATGACTAAAATAAATATTAACTAGTGACTGTACAGGTATGTATGTGTGTGTGTGTGTGTGTGTGTGTGTGTGTGTGTGTGTGTGTGTGTGTGTGTGTGCGCCTGCGCGCTCTCTAACCTGTGCATGTTGCCGTTGGTAGTGAACATCTGTCTGTGTGTGTGTGTGTGTGTGTGTGTGTGTGTGCTCTCTAACCTGTGCATGTTGCCATTGGTAGTGAACATCTCTATCTGTCTGTGTGTGGGTGTGTGTGTGTGTGTGTGCTCTCTAACCTGTGCATGTTGCCGTTGGTAGTGAACGTCTGTCCACACACAGTGCACTTGTAGGGCCGCTCTCCGCTGTGGACCAGCATGTGGCGGTCCAGGGAGGAGGCGGAGCTTAGCGCCTTCCCACAGATGCTGCAGGAGTGGTCCGTTCCTCCACTGTCCGAGTTATGCTGCAAGAGGAACATATTTATATTATGTATTTATTGATTTATTTATATTATGTATTTAGTTATTGATTTATTTAGGAGTGGTCTGTTACCAGAGTAACCACATCATCACTTCTCAGGACATATAAGCAGTATACTCTATGTATCTATAATATATATATAATATAATATAATACATAGGTATATCTTCATCATCACTTTTCAGGACATATAAGCAGTATACTGTATGTACCTATAATATATATATCATATAATATATAGGTGTATCTTCATCATCACTTTTCAGGACATATAAGCAGTATACTGTATGTACCTATAATTTACATGCTGATGATGTATATCACAAGTCTTCAAACAACTCCCATATACAGAGACACATTATTTCAAAACAATCGTAATACTGGGTACCTCTGTGATGTGCATGGTTGCTATGGTAACTGTGGCAGCTGACAGTAGTGGTT
>CM030186.1:1746138-1748638 GCA_017639675.1 Aplochiton taeniatus | reverse complement strand
AGAGAGAGAGAGAGAGAGAGAGAGAGAGAGAGAGAGAGAGAGAGAGAGAGGTGTGCGTGACTGCATGTGTGTGTGTGTGTGTGTGTGTGTGTGTGTGTGTGTGTGTGGAAAAGCTTTTGCTGTGTGCCAAATAGCAACAAACAAGAATTCTGTTCGCCTCACTCCATCCCTCCTCTCGCTCGGTGCCTTACTCTCTTTCCCTCCCTCCCTCTCTCTCTCTTTCTCTCTGCCCCTCTCTCCTTCTATTCTTTCACTCCTCTGAGTTCCTTCCTCCCTCTCTCCCTCTGCCTGTCTGACAGCTCCCTTTGCAAACAGTGCTTTCTCAAGTCTTAGTTTAAGCCATCACTTCTGTGTGTGTGTGTGTGTGTGTGTGTGTAGGAGGCCCTACTCTGTCTGTTGCTTAGGTTAGGTCTGGGGGAGAGAGGGAGTGGGGGAGGAGAGGATGAGGGTGGGGGAGGATGCACAGAGGAAGGGAGGGAGGTAGAAGGGGAGGAGAGGTAGAAGGGGAGGAGAGGTAGAGTGGAGAGGATCCGGTGACCATATGTTGGCTATTTATTGCCACCTCTCTCTCTTAACCCTGTGCGTCTCTCTCTCTCTCTCTCTCTCTCTCTCTCTCTCTCTCTCTCTCTCTCTCTCTCTCTCTCTCTCTCTCTCTCTCTCTCTCTCTCTCTCTCTCTCTCTCTCTCTCTCTCTCTCGTCTCTCTCTCTCTCTCATCTCTCTCTCTCTCTCTCTCTCTCTCTCTCTCTCTCTCTCTCTCTCTCTCTCTCTCTCTCTCTCTCTCTCTCTCTCTCTCTCTCTCTCTCTCTCTCTCTCTCTCTCTCTCTCTCGGCTGTTACATTCACACATGCAGTGATGTTAGCATACTAAGCTAACAGTGTTCCATTGAGAAAGAATAATGATCTTGGCATCCTGAGCTAACAGTGTTCCATTGAGTGTGAATAGTGATGCTAGCATACTAAGCTAACAGTGTTCCATTGAGTATGAATAGTGATGCTAGCATCCTAAGCTAACAGTGATCCATTGAGTATGAATAGTGATACTAGCATCCTAAGCTAACAGTGATCCATTGAGTATGCATAGTGATGCTAGCATCCTAAGCTAACAGTGATCCATTGAGTATGAATAGTGATGCTAGCATCCTAAGCTAAAAGTGATCCATTGAGTATGAATAGTGATGCTAGCATCCTAAGCTAACAGTGTGCCATTGAGAAATTTAGGTGAAGCTAACATATACAGCTAACCGGCTAGCAGAAGCGTGAGTCACTCTCCATGATTACAACAGGAAACGGGCGCGCACACACGCCTCAGTCACAAGAGTACGCTCTGCTTCGCTGTGTGTGTCTGTGTGTGTGTGTGTGTGTGTGTGTGTGTGTGTGTGTGTATGAGTTCTCTCCTCCTCCACTGCTTGCAGAAAAGTAGAATTTGACTGGAGCACCCTCCTCCCCTCTCTCCTCCCTCCCCCTTTTCACACTCAGCTGCTAGTGCCCATCCTCCACCTCCCCCTCCTCTCATCCACCTCTTCTCTTCCTCTCCCCCTCCCTGCTCTAGCTCTCGCCCTAACTTGTCATACACACTACCTCTCCCAAACTTTACTCTCACAAAGAAGGGGCCTCACACACATCAAACAAACATCTCCGAAAAGATGCAACAGGCAAGCTCCTGCACGCACGCACACACACACACACACACACACACACACACACACACACACACACACACACACACACACACACACACACACACACACACACACACACCGAACCCTCTGGCCAAAGGTCAAAGTATCGATGGAGTTCTATGTTGACAGAAGTTATAAGGAGGGGGAGGAGGCACAGACGGAGTGCATGCTGGGTAGGGCGAGGGGCTCCTGTCTTCCTCCACATCCTGAAATGGCCCTTTTTTTTTCTCCACTCCCTTCATTCCACACAGTTTCTTTTCCATTCCTCCATTTTAGATGCTCTTCATTATCTCTCCTCTGAGTGTGTGTGCGCGTGTGTGTGTGTGTGTTCTAGTAGTTATAGATTGATGGACTCTGTCTGATGATCACCCAACACACAATAGGCTTTACTGGTTATCTCTCCCTTTCTCACACACTCTCACTCACTCACACACACACACACACACACACACACACACACACACACACACACACACACACACACACACACACACACACACACACACACACACACACACACACACACACACACACACACACACACACAGACGTTGGAGTTTAAGCTTGAAGTGATAAAAGACTTGAGATAGTATCAACGGAGCGTTCCCTTGCAAAACAGGAGAGAAAACAACGGAGAGGGCAAAAGAAAAAAAATGAAGGCGGGAGAAAAGGAGGGAGGGACGGAGAGATGGGGCATAAGAACGAGAAGATAAGAAACAAAAAGATAGGAAGGAAAGAATGTAAGAAAGAAAGAAAGAACAACCAATCACACTCAAGATTCACGCATCCTCCTTGACAGACACACACACACACACACACAC
>CM030186.1:1718638-1731138 GCA_017639675.1 Aplochiton taeniatus | reverse complement strand
CCTGATCACTACCCTAACATCATGGTTACCATAGCTACCTGATCACTACCCTAACATCATGGTTACCATAGCTACCTGATCACTACACTAACATCATGGTTACCATAGCTACCTGATCACTACACTAGCATCATGGTTACCATAGCTACCTGATCACTACACTAACATCATGGTTACCATAGCTACCTGATCACTACACTAACATCATGGTTACCATAGCTACCTAATCCCCTGTTCTCTTCTTCTATTATCCCTCTCTCTTCTTTTCCTTTTATTTAAAAACACACAGGATCTGGTATTATAACATCCATCATGCCATAATCCAAGACGAGCATTTAGAAACCAATATTTAGAAAGCATTTGGGTTGAGAGCAGATATGTCATTGGGACTTTCAAGTGGATAGCTTCCATCCCGGATATGTTGTCCCCTCAGCAGATCCATCAGAAAAACAAAAATGCATGCCAACATTTAAATAACTATATTAACTGTTTGCATAATGTAATTTAGTAACTGTCATATTTATTGCCACCTAATTTACAAATCAAAGGTGATTGGAATATCAAATAGCCAATCTGCATTCCAATGTAGACAGTTCAAGCTGAACATCCATTATAGTCCCTTCAGAAAACATGGGCTCCGTTTGTTAAGTGATAGGAGTTTAAGAGATAGGCAGCAAAGGGTTTGGTGGATTAACCTTTGACCTTTCAACTGGCCCGCCACACCTGTTGTCCCATAATGTAGCACAATGTGATGACACTTCACCACTAAATCTACGTCAGAAATTAAAATCATAAGTACGACCTGCCTTGCTAGCCCCTCCACCTTCTTCTCTCCCCCCCCCCCCCCCCCCCCCCCCCCCCCCCCCCCCCCCCCCCCCCCCCCCCCCCCCCCCCCCCCCACCACACCTAAACCTGTTCCCCCTCTTCTCTCCTTGCCTGCCTGCCTGCCTGCCTGTCTCTCTGTCTCTCTGTCTGTCTGCTTGTCTGTCTGCTTGCCTGCCTGCTTGCCTGCCTGCCTGTCTGCCTGCCTGTCTGCCTGCCTGTCTGCCTGTCTGCCTGCCTGCCTGCCTGCCTGCCTGCCTGCCTGCCTGCCTGCCTGCCTGCCTGCTGGTCGGGGATGGAACATAATCTTATCTAAAATAGTCCCGTCTATAAATAGGGCTACAGAGTGCCGGAGCACCAGCCATCAGCCAAGGCCCCATCTGTAAGCCTGGGGGGTGGGGGGTAGTGAGAGGGTGCCTAACCTGGGGGCAGGGCAGGAGAACTCACCCCCCCACCCCCACCCCACTTCCTTACCCCTCCACCCTTTAACCCTAACTCAGCTCCAGATGAAGCTGGCAGAACACTAAGCTGAGAGGCAGAGAGCAGATTTAAGAAAATAAGAGGATGGAGCAAGGAGGATGCTAAGGCTAATTAGCCTGGGAGGTAGCATGCTAAGCTACATTCACTATAAATCTCAATGGAGGAGGCTAGCAAAGGTTCCTACCTGGCCTACAGCTACTGTGGTGAGGCTAATGCTAACAGTCTGAATAACGAGACTGAGTGAAGGGTTGTGATGCTGGTATAGACTGAGTGAAGGGTTGTGATGCTGGTATAGACTGAGTGAAGGGTTGTGATGCTGGTATAGACTGAGTGAAGGGTTGTGATGCTGGTATAGACTGAGTGAAGGGTTGTGATGCTGGTATAGCCCGGCTAAAGAGGCTCCCTGTCTTTTAAGAGGGCTCTGACTCCATTGACAAAAAACAGCTGCATCAAAAGGTTAAACAACTAGCAGACATTTTGCAATGGGGTGGGGGGGGGGGGGGGGGGTGGCGGGGGTGCAGGTAGCAGAAGCGACCTGCTCTTGTTGGGACTTAAACTTACCGATTAGCATCATCAGACGAAGACACTGTGTCTAAATGGTGGAAGTCAATGGGAGGGGGGCGGGAGAAAGAAAAGAGCAAGGGACAGAACAGAGGGAGGAGGGCTGGAGGAGGGTGGGAGGGGGCCATTAACCTAAATGGAAGTCTCATGTGTGAAAGACACTCTCGGGGGAACATGGGGGTGGGGGGGGGGGTGTTAATTAGCCGACTGGATGTGTCTCTCTAGAGAAAACCCTCCCTGTGGTGCTCTATTTAAAGCACACACACACACACACACACACACACACACGCGCACGCACGCACGCACACGCACGCACACGCACGCACACTCACGCACGCACACAGTACACAAACTACACAAACAAATACACTACCAAAACAATAGCAAAATGCAGGATTGAAAAAAAACTTCATTCATGATGAAATATCACTCAACACTGTCTCAATTTCAACAAACACGTAATTCAAAAAGATATCAATATTTTGCCAATAAAAAAAGAATGTATCATTCTGTGTCTTTACTATTTCTATAGTCCAGGACATCCTATGCTGGGATATATAATCTATTCTAATCCAGGACATCCTATGCTGGGCTATATAATCTACTTGTTATATTTCTATAATCCAGGGCCTGGGCTCTAAAGGAAACTAAAGCCTGCTGAACAGACCGGTGCTAACTCTAGTAGCCCCATGACTCATGAAGCTGCTCTGTGAGGCCAGTGGTATTGTGTCAACAATAAATGAAGAAGGCAGAGGAAAGGAGAGAGGGATTGGTGGGGCAAGAGGACGCTGAGGCCCGGATAGTAACGCTGAGAATGGGATAGTAACGCTGAGGATGGGATAGTAACGCTGAGGATGGGATAGTAACGCTGAGGCCCGGATAGTAACGCTGAGGCCCGGATAGTAACGCTGAGGCCCGGATAGTAACGCTGAGGATGGGATAGTAACGCTGAGGATGGGATAGTAACGCTGAGGATGGGATAGTAACGCTGAGGCCCGGATAGTAACGCCGAGGACGGGATAGTAACGCTGAGGATGGGATAGTAACGCTGAGGCCCGGATAGTAACGCTGAGGATGGGATAGTAACGCTGAGGCCCGGATAGTAACGCTGAGGCCCGGATAGTAACGCTGAGGATGGGATAGTAACGCTGAGGTCCGGATAGTAACGCTGAGGATGGGATAGTAACGCTGAGGATGGGATAGTAACGCTGAGGATGGGATAGTAACGCTGAGGCCCGGATAGTAACGCTGAGGTCCGGATAGTAACGCTGAGGATGGGATAGTAACGCTGAGGCCCGGATAGTAACGCTGAGGATGGGATAGTAACGCTGAGGTCCGGATAGTAACGCTGAGGATGGGATAGTAACGCTGAGAATGGGATAGTAACGCTGAGGACCGTATCGTAACGCTGAGGCCCGGATAGTAACGCTGAGGTCCGGATAGTAACGCTGAGGATGGGATAGTAACGCTGAGGATGGGATAGTAACGCTGAGGATGGGATAGTAACGCTGAGGCCCGGATAGTAACGCTGAGGCCTGGATAGTAACGCTGAGGATGGGATAGTAACGCTGAGGATGGGATAGTAACGCTGAGGATGGGATAGTAACGCTGAGGCCCGGATAGTAACGCTGAGGATGGGATAGTAACGCTGAGGATGGGATAGTAACGCTGAGAATGGTATAGTAACGCTGAGGATGGGATAGTAACGCTGAGGATGGGATAGTAACGCTGAGAATGGTATAGTAACGCTGAGGATGGGATAGTAACGCTGAGGCCCGGATAGTAACGCTGAGGATGGGATAGTAACGCTGAGGATGGGATAGTAACGCTGAGGCCCAGATAGTAACGCTTAGGATGGGATAGTAACGCTGAGGATGGGATAGTAACGCTGAGGATGGGATAGTAACGCTGAGGCCCGGATAGTAAAGCTGATCGGGAGGACCGAACAACGACATCATCCCCACAAAGCACGGAATGACATATTAGAGGCCCACCGCGGTTACAACACCGTCGTCCGAGCAACTATTAGTCAGCTTGTTTAAGGGACAGCAGAGTCACTTTGGTTTTATGCCTGAAATTGAGGTTAGAAACTCCCTTATGAAACAGCTTTTAGCAAGCTAAGAGCATTTAGGAAAAATTATGTCTTTAATCTGAGCCTCCCTCCAGCCTCACTTTCCTGACTTAGTGTAATAGTGTCCTATGAACTACTCAAAAGGCTGGTAAAAAAATATCATAGTTCTTCAAGTTTTCGAAAAGTTTTGGTCTACACATCCTGTCCTCAGTGCAAAAACGCTATTAATAAGACACATTTCCAGATAAGACTATGGGTCGCGGTTTATTTATGTACTCAAATATTATTTTCCTCACCTACACCAAAAGGAAAACATAGCATCCCTCCCTCTCCTTACCTCCCTCCCTCCCTCCCTCCTATCTTGCAAAGCCTATTTAATGCGTGCCCTTACTTGACTGAGAGTTCACGTGACATCATCGACACCATCCTCATCATTTCCAGAAAACAGGTTTTTTAGTTTGAATGCATCAACACATAGTGTATCTTAAGTACAATATACTTTTAAATTATTGTTCTCGAGATCGCACTTTTTATAAGATTACTCCAGTGCATTTTAACCTCCATCAGCACTACCACAAACGTAAGGCTAACTTGCAGTGGAATGGCCATTTAAGTTTCTCTAAAAGCGAATGTGAGTTCTGTGTACGTTTGATCCGGCTGTCGCCGAAGGCCTGCTCGGCCACAGTGTAGAATTTCGTAATGGAATGCGAACTGCTCATCCGGATCTATTCTGCCTGCCTCCTTTCGAGAGACGAGAGGAGAAGAGAGACCGAGAGAGAGAGAGAGACGATAGGAGGAGGAGGAGGGGAGGGGGAGTAAAATCGCCCGGTTGGCTAGTTAATCTAGGACCAATGGAATATATTTAACACAAGACTACTTTCTTCTCAACATCCGTTGGAAATAATCTACAACGATACTAGCGCAAGTATCGACAGGTTGCATCCTCATCCCAAAACAACAAAGCGTTTCAGAAGTTCAGAAACACTACCCCCGCCCCGTCGCTCTGAGAGCAAAGGAGGAAGGGAAGGGAAGAGAGAGAGACTGAAAAAAAAAGGAAAAATGCCTAGCAACCATTATCTAACCAGCTCGACGAGCTACGTTGCAGTTTCCAAGAGACAAAACCCCTCAATTCATCACCTCCCTTACCCAGAAACATTTTAATGTCCGTTCAAAGTGAAAAGATAAAAAAAACTTCATCAATTATTGACCAAATGGGCGATAAGAACTTTACATAATCAAACCATTTAGCATCCCTCGGAATAAATCATAAACCAAACTTTAAAGTAAGTTAATCAAAACGGTCATGTCGAAAAGAGAAACGTAAGACATAAAGATTAAAGTTTTTAAAGGGCAGGATTGGGTTGTGATGTCGAAATATTCTAACTACAGCTTGCGGAGAGGGGGTGGATGCAACAGGCGTCACGATGATGATAGTCAAGGAGATGTAAAAAGTCTTGGATCGTTTCTCAAGTAATTTAACACACAAAACCACACATTCATCGTCTGATTAAATTAACTAAGCCACTTCAAACATTTTAACAAACTCAGAGAAGCACATACGTTTCTGAAATGTATCGACAAGGTCATAACGTAGCTTAGCAAGCTATGCCAACACATGGCCACTAGAAGCGAGACTTCGATCAAAGTGCACTGCAGATATGGATGCTCGACTCGAACTCAACAGCTAGTTAGCGAGCGAGTAGACTTTGAACCTACTCCCTCATCATCAAGAAAAAAAAGTTTCCAATGGGTAAAACCAACATAACAAAGTTATATTAAAGCACCTGTGAAACAAACAACTTTGCAGTGTGTTAAACAATCGTGGATGTGGAAAATACTTTGGTCAAATTCCACCGCTTGAGACATTGCATGGATGACCCAGCAGCCAAACTAGGAAGCAGACGGAGCAGGGAGTCGCGAGAGAAAAAAAAACTCCCTACCCCGCACCGCACATCTCTTTTCGAAGTTTGATAACTCGTGTCATACTCTCTGTAAAGTTTGTAAACTCAATAAACATTACAAACGTCGAGATGATGGGTTAGAAAAAATCGAGTCAGTCGAGTTAGCTACTTACGTTTGACTTTGTTGGGGTTGGGCTGCTTGCGCCGAGACATACTGATGATGGTGAATGGTGATGATGGACTCGCTGAGAATAAAAAAAAAAGAAGCTGCAAAGTTGTTCCGGAGAGCAAATCAAAATGGCGTTTCTGAAGGATGTGCAAAGTTCGACAAACTTTTTTCACCTCTCCTCCTTTCCTCCTCCGAATTCCTAAAGAGGAAGTAACAGAGAGAGAAAGAGTTTGAGGGAGGCGAGAGGAAAACACTTTATTTCGCTTTCCTCTCGGACTCGTCTCCCAAAGCGCTGCTCTCTCCTCTCTACCCCTAAACCTGATAAGTTAAGCGCATCACGTGTTTCTTCTGTTCCTGCTAGTCTCCAAGGGGATGTAGGCAGAGAGGCTGCTGGACTACACTCCGGCCAGTAAGCATCTCTCTCACAGGAGGGGTTTCCGAGGAGCATTGAGGGGGGTTGGGGGGGCTTCTCGGGGGCGGGCGGACTGTGGTACCCTCGATCTCTTTCTGGTTAGATTTTATTAGCCTATCTTTTTTTAATTAACGTACTAAGTAGTTTGATTTTTTAAGACACGGATATTGCCATCATTAAGAAGCAGGCTAACTCTAGATAAAACTTTTTTATTAACCTAACAATTGAATAAAGTTGCTTAGTTAATCGTATAATTATGTGATAGTTAAATAGGCTACATAATTCACTCGAATTCAAGTGCTTTGGAACTCGGTTGATCAACATGACTTTTGTTGTTGCCAAAATTGTTTGCAGTGGCCAAGATGCAATGTAGCCAAAAATAGCTTTGCAAAAAGACATAAGGCAAAGTGTGGAGTATCTCGTATAGCTTTAACAGGATTCAATGTGTTACACAAACAATAATTTAGACAAGTTGCAGTAGCGTCTATATCATAACATGTAGGCAACAAACTTATAGCTAAAGTTTCAACTACACGTAGCTTGCTGCTGGTGTTATATACTCCCACATTCCTCTAACCCTCATCTCGACACACACACAGACCCCTCCCCACCTCTAGCCTACTCATCAACCACTGGCGGAGGCCAACGACACACATCCCCTCCCCTCCGGGCGCCGAGGGAAGCAGAGCATGCAGCCTGCAGGAAGACGGCTTCTCTCCGGCTGGGCCTTGTCTGTGCCGGCCCTGCTGTTGCTAGGGTGGAGGGAGGGGGTTGGAGGAAGGATGAGAGGCCTAGCAGTTTGGGCCTTGTCGATGTGTTTGTTTTGGCAACTTAAGCTACTTATAGCTTACTCGTCCTTGTTGCTCTATAGTGAGTAACATTGTAAAATAGCGTAGGCTATTATACAGAAATGATGAAAGTTTCGTCTTAGATCGTTTATTGAATGGGTAATATTTACCTTAAATGTAACTAAAAGATACGCATACATCGAATAAGTACAGTGGCATACTTGACTTTCCTAACTAAAGAATTCCTAGCTAATATATTGAATTTTGAGGTCGAAACACGTAACCTAGGTTATTGTGATGTAGACCCATTTATCTGATAAAACATTGAAAAGAAGCAGATTACAGTTGTTGATACTTAAAATAAAAGCAAGGCCAGGCTAGTGCACCAATACGTGGTTTGAAGCCGAGCAGCACACACACACACTTTTCATTTAGTTGTATGCCTATTTAGAATTTATTGCAGCCACACCTCATGCTTGCAAACAAATAGGCCTACTCGCTCAGTATTACAGACATAAACACACGCACACACACACACGCTCGCACACATACTTAGTACTTACATTGTCCATAAAAAGAGCCAGAGAGATGGTTAATGACATTGCGCCTTCATCAGTAATCCAATCAATGGTTCTCACCTCACTTTGTTTACTTTTAAATTCAAATAAACTATTGCGAGGCAATGCCTTCTTACACGAAAGGTAGGCTGTTATAGTGGTGGTCCGAGACGCTTGAAAAGTAACTATTACTTTAGACTATATCTTTTTATGTTTTGGTGGATATTCTATTGTTTAGCCTACTAGGAGTCTAACTTAATATTTAAGAAATCATCTTGCAATGAACCCTATACTACAAATAGCATCTAGGTTTACACAAAACAGCTATTTTAAAAACATATTTGATGGTCTCATTTCCTGTTTTTTTTATTTCATAAAAAAAAAAAACGTTTGCCAGTTCTCGGTCCTTGATGCCACAAAACTACTGAAAAGTTAGAGTGTGATGTTATTTATTGGATGTAACCATAGCTCCGGCCGTTGCCAAGGAACTACCCATCGCTACTTTTGGCAACAAAAGGGTGGATTCATCAATCGCGCGAAAGTAAAGAAGTCGGCGAGCATCTCGACAACATAGTTCACTTTATTTCACTACATGTACAAATGTTTTAGTTTTATGATTTTCAACTCTGTTTGTCTCAGTTTCAACTTGACGCTCTCATACTTTACATTGCCAGGCAGACAGTCAAGCAAGTCACATGAACTCAACACCTGTTGGTAGTGTGGGGGATGACAAGCACATGCTACTCTACTCAACTGGCCGCGAGGAGGAGAGGGAAGCTGCCAACCTCGTTTGCTTGCTGTATTTTCAGTTTACGTGTTTAAAACGTATGCTGTTTGTTTCCCAACTCTATCAACGTAGCATAGACGTAGGATATGAGTTAGAATGTTGCGCTTTCCGCACTAATTCTTAGTGATGCGTCTCGCCCTAACTCGGTCTCGAGCTCCAGCATGTGCTTAGTCGTAAGTCAATGCAAAGATAAGGAGGAAGGAGGAGGACCGCGGTTGTGGGGTGGGGGAGGGGAGGGTGCTAGTGGTGAAAAACCGGTTTCCAATGGTGACGGATGATTTGTAGGTAACAGTTGTTTGCCTTGCTGCCTGCACTACTCTTACCCCTGCCCCACAGAGAGACAGGCAAACGGATAATGCCTCCTTTATAAAGTTATAACAGTTGTGTTGTCCTAGCCAACAGCCAACCACTCTCATTCAGTTTCAATGCCGATTGACTAGAACATACTTTTGTGTGTTTTTTTGGTGTAGTTTCACGATTGCATGGTCTAATTTAAACCAAGATTTGAAAAGATCAAAACAGAAAGAGTTCCTCATCACGGGAATCCCAGCTAATTCATCACCCTGTGTTCCTTAATCGTTCATGATCTCTGTTTGTTATTTATATGACTGGTTCAACACCAAAACTCAAGTCAAGTCTCTTAAAAATTCCAGTTTAAGCAAATGCACATGCAAACACAGAGACACGAAACAGTTATCCAGCGTATTGAAGTTTAAACACACACCTCGTGTGTATTGCTCTGTGTACGGAAAGACAGAGTAAAGACAGAGTAAAGACAGAGGAAAGACAGAGGAAACACAGAGTAAAGACAGAGGAAACACAGAGGAAACACAGAGGAAAGACAGAGGAAACACAGAGGAAAGACAGAGTAAAGACAGAGGAAACACAGAGGAAAGACAGAGTAAACAGAGGAAAGATAGAGCAAAGACAGAGTAAACACAGAGGAAAGACAGAGGAAAGACAGAGGACAGACAGAGGAAAGACAGAGGAAACACAGAGGAAAGACAGGAAAGATAGAGGAAAGACAGTAAACACAGAGGAAAGACAGAGGAAACACAGAGTAAAGACAGAGGAAAGACAGAGAAAAGACAGAGGAAAGATAGAGGAAAGACAGAGGAAAGACAGAGTAAAAACAGAGATGTTAGCCACAGCCTCCCTGTTCCTCCATTGGGTTGTAGAGAAAAGGAAACAAAAGGCCCCTATTAGTCACCTCAGATGTAGGAATGTCTGCTCCACCCTCTGCTGAAGAAGGCTACGGCCTAACATTAGTTCCATCCATCCTTCCTTTCGTCCTAGGTCAAAACATCCTCCCTCCTTCCTTCCTAGGTCAAAACATCCTTCCTTCCTTCCTAGGTCACACATCCTTCCTTCCCTCCTTCCTATACGTCAAAACATCCTTCCTTTCTTCCCTCCTTCCTAGGCCAAAAACATTCTTCCCTCTCTCCTTACTATATGTCCAAACATCCTTCCTTCCTTCCTTCCTACATCAAAAACATCCTTCCTTCCTTCCTTCCTTCCTTCCTTCCTTCCTTCCTTCCTTCCTTCCTTCCTTCCTTCCTTCCTTCCTTCCTTCCTTCCTTCCTAGGTCAAAACATCCTTCCTTCCTTCCTAGGTCAAAACATCCTCCCTCCTTCATTCCTAGGTCAAAACATCTTTCCTTCCTTCCTTCCTTCCTAGGTCAAACATCCTTCCTTCCTTCCTAGGTCAAAACATCTTTCCTTCCTTCCTTCCTTCCTAGGTCAAACATCCTTCCTTCCTTCCTAGGTCAAAACATCTTTCCTTCCTTCCTTCCTTCCTAGGTCAAAACATCTTTCCTTCCTTCCTTCCTAGGTCAAACATCCTTCCTTCCTTCCTTCCTAGGTCAAACATCCTTCCTTCCTTCCTTCCTAGGTCACACATCCTTCCTTTCTTTCTTCCTATACATCCACACATCCTTCCTTCCCTCCTTAGCTCCCTCTCTCCATCATCCTTTCGGCTCTCAGGTGGCTGATCTCCACTTTTCTTCAGTAGATCCAACGTGTCGTTGATAGGTGAGATGTGTGTGCAAGTTTAGGTGTTTTGTCAGAATGACAGTGGACTCTGGAAGTGTGTTCCTCATCTCCTAATGTCCAAACAGTCTTGTCCTAGATGGTTTCACTGACACTGAATGCCCACTGTTCCAGACTGTTATTTTTCTGAAGCTAACTGACTGCTATTGTGTATCAAAGTGAATACTATTCAGAGAGATGCTTTCAAGAGTCCAAAGTTTCACTCTCCATTTTGTAAAGCAGAAGAGCACTTACATTTGCATGTAATGTGAGGGAAACTATTTTAATGTATTTTTCCTGCAATGGTCATACGATACAGTACAATACAGTAAACAAACAAAAACCTGAAAATGTACACAGCACTGCACACAACAAAAACATGTATCCTGTCAATATAAAAAAAAACATATCCTGTGGAAACAAAACATAGGCCTACTATATGCAGTAATGTACTACAGTAAAAAATAAAGTTACAGTGCTGGGAATCCCTGGACATCCTTTCACTCCTGCCCTGATTTTTACTGCATGGGATGCCTTACACAATTAAACTATTCTAACAGATTTTGGAGAGGAAAACTATTAAACTGAGAAGAAACATAATCTATTTTGATCACAAAGACATAAAACTAATAATTGTTCAAATTGTAGACAATTGTGCAACGTCATTTGCCTAAATGTAACAGAGAATAATAAATGCTCTTTCTGTTCACAAGTGACAAATGTTGTTTTTTAACTTTACTTTCATAATAAGTGATGTATAACATTAGATGATAGGCGGCGATTAAATGTTTTTTTCCCCATGTCGATCCCTGAAGTTCCTGCAGACCAGAGGGATGGGGTGTGTGTGTGTGTGTGTGTGTGTTTGAGTTCCTGCAGACCAGAGGGACAGTAGGATGGCCTTCACAGTGTGATCCTCCAGGAGCTACAGTGAAGCAGAGAGGCAAGGCGCATTGACTTCTATAGCCCTGTCATAAACATATTGACTTCTATAGCCCAGTCATAAACATATCGACTTCTATAGCCCAGTCATAAACATATTGATTTCTATAGCCCTGTCATAAACATATTGACTTCTATAGCCCTGTCATAAACATATTGATTTCTATAGCCCTGTCATAAACATATTGACTTCTATAGCCCTGTCATAAACATATTGATTTCTATAGCCCTGTCATAAACATATTGATTTCTATAGCCCTGTCATAAACATATTGATTTCTATAGCCCTGTCATAAACATATTGACTTCTATAACCCTGTCATAAACATATTGATTTCTATAGCCTAGTCATAAACATATTGATTTCTATAGCCCTGTCATAAACATATTGATTTCTATAGCCCTGTCATAAACATATTGATTTCTATAGCCCTGTCATAAACATATTGATTTCTATAGCCCTGTCATAAACATATTGACTTCTATAACCCTGTCATAAACATATTGATTTCTATAGCCTAGTCATAAACATATTGATTTCTATAGCCCTGTCATAAACATATTGATTTCTATAGCCCTGTCATAAACATATTGACTTCTATAGCCCTGTCATAAACATATTGATTTCTATAGCCCTGTCATAAACATATTGATTTCTATAGCCCTGTCATAAACATATTGACTTCTATAACCCTGTCATAAACATATTGATTTCTATAGCCTAGTCATAAACATATTGATTTCTATAGCCCTGTCATAAACATATTGATTTCTATAGCCCTGTCATAAACATATTGACTTCTATAGCCCTGTCATAAACATATTGATTTCTATAGCCCTGTCATAAACATATTGATTTCTATAGCCCTGTCATAAACATATTGATTTCTATAGCCCTGTCATAAACATATTGACTTCTATAGCCCTGTCATAAACATATTGATTTCTATAGGCCTGTCATAAACATATTGATTTCTATAGCCCTG
>CM030186.1:1701138-1713638 GCA_017639675.1 Aplochiton taeniatus | reverse complement strand
CACTGTTAGGTCTTGAGGGTTAAACCTTTTTAACCCTAATAATAGTATATCGACCAGACCGGTCCTGTCTGCTGCTGTATGATCTGTGCTGTGTTGTCCTTTAAGTGGCTGTCGTGTCTCTCTTGGTATCAACGCCTGTTGTCAACTGCTGTTTCTAAACTAGCTGCTGTGAAGGTAGAACTATTCTATTCGATTATATTCAATGAAACTGGCCTTTGTGTAAACTTTGAACAGAATAGGTCGAATAATATTTGAGAGCGTAGGGGTAAACACTATCGCCACGTGCTAAGAGACTCTCAGCTTCCATTCTGCTCTGCCTAGTCTGACGTCACCGACGCGACTATTTTATGACTGATTACTGAACCTCTGACTCACTGCTTCCCTCTAGCGGCAAGAAAATAAAACGACATTGTGCTACTGTTGACTTGTACTGTAGGTTTAAAGGTGTTGTAAAGTGATATTCAAATGTGTTCTGGGTTAGTCACACCACGAATAAATGTGTTATTAACCACCCAGCCAAGTTTGAATAATAAAAAAAAAATCCAAGTATATACAATTTCGTGGAACTGGAAACTGATGGGACCAAACTCAATGGAAACTGGAAGTCAGTGGGCTACAGTTCTGTACAGAGCCTTTTAAGGCTATTAGAGAAAAAATTCTAAGTGACCGTGGCAATTTTCTTGTCATGGCTTCAAATACAGTTTAATAATATTAGTAGGTAGATTTTAAATGTAGCCTATTTTCTTCGAGGGTGCACACACATTCTAGATGTATGTGTGAGTGAAAGAGGGACCCGGTATGGGTTATACTTAGGTAAACATAGGAAACTTAATTTTCTATCTCTAAAAGCCTCACCAAGTGACGAAGGAAAAGACTACAATCATACAAAAATTCATGCCTGTATTGTAGGCCTATAGTCATTTCAAAATGCTGTCTGCAGACACTTTATGACAGATTGATTTGCCCATCTATATATATATATAAATAAACATTTAGATTTATTGTATTATTATTATTATATTCCATTAGGCTCTATCTACTATTCTCACGGGCCATTACCTTTGAAACAAACAACAACAAAAAAACTGTCAAGAAGGCATGAAATGGAGTTTAAAACAATTATTTTGGGGCATTTATTTGTACGTGTAGTTAGCCGGCATTCATTGACCTGTGAACAAAAGCCTCATTATCATAGCCAATCCATTGGCCCGGTCTGGGTTTGTGGGCGGGGTCTTAGTCTTGGTGGGCATGGTCCTTGTTTGTGGGCGTGGTCTTGGTGAGTGGGCGTGGTCCTTGGTCTTAGTGGGAGGGGTCCTTTTCAGTGGGCGGGGTCTTGGTCTTAGTGGGAGGGGTCCTTTTCAGTGGGCGGGGTCTTAGTCTTAGTGGGAGGGGTCCTTTTCAGTGGGCGGGGTCTTAGTCTTAGTGGGAGGGGTCCTTTTCAGTGGGTGGGGTCTTGGTCCTAGTGGGCGGGGTCCTTTTCAGTGGGCGGGGTCTTAGTCTTAGTGGGAGGGGTCCTTTTCAGTGGGCGGGGTCTTAGTCTTAGTGGGAGGGGTCCTTTTCAGTGGGCGGGGTCTTGGTCTTAGTGGGAGGGGTCCTTTTCAGTGGGCGGGGTCTTAGTGGGCGGGGTCTTGGTCTTGGTGGGCGGGGTCTTAGTCTTAGTGGGAGGGGTCCTTTTCAGTGGGCGGGGTCTTAGTCTTAGTGGGAGGGGTCCTTTTCAGTGGGCGGGGTCTTAGTCTTAGTGGGAGGGGTCCTTTTCAGTGGGCGGGGTCTTGGTCCTAGTGGGCGGGGTCCTTTTCAGTGGGCGGGGTCTTAGTCTTAGTGGGAGGGGTCCTTTTCAGTGGGCGGGGTCTTAGTCTTAGTGGGAGGGGTCCTTTTCAGTGGGCGGGGTCTTGGTCTTAGTGGGAGGGGTCCTTTTCAGTGGGCGGGGTCTTAGTGGGCGGGGTCTTGGTCTTGGTGGGCGGGGTCTTAGTCTTAGTGGGAGGGGTCCTTTTCAGTGGGCGGGGTCTTAGTCTTAGTGGGAGGGGTCCTTTTCAGTGGGCGGGGGTCTTAGTCTTAGTGGGAGGGGTCCTTTTCAGTGGGCGGGGTCTTGGTCTTAGTGGGAGGGGTCCTTTTCAGTGGGCGGGGTCTTAGTCTTAGTGGGCGGGGTCTTGGTCTTGGTGGGCGGGGTCTTAGTCTTAGTGGGAAGGGTCCTTTTCAGTGGGCGGGGTCTTGGTCTTAGTGGGAGGGGTCCTTTTCAGTGGGCGGGGTCTTGGTCTTAGTGGGAGGGGTCCTTTTCAGTGGGCGGGGTCTTAGTCTTAGTGGGAGGGGTCCTTTTCAGTGGGCGAGGTCTTGGTCTTAGTGGGAGGGGTCCTTTTCAGTGGGCGGGGTCTTAGTCTTAGTGGGAGGGGTCCTTTTCAGTGGGCGGGGTCTTAGTCTTAGTGGGCGGGGTCTTGGTCTTGGTGGGCGGGGTCTTGGTCCTAGTGGGCGGGGTCTTGGTCGTGGGTTAATACTCAGTGATTGATGTTTACTTCCACCACTCCGTGCACAGAGCTGAGGTTCCGGGCGCTCAGAGTGGCCACTATGCGCCTCGCCCCCCACAGCCGTGGCTTTAAGGACTGAGTCCAGACGATGGAGGTGTTAGGCTTGATGCTGCACACACACACACACACACACACACACAGAGAGACAAATACAGTAGTTTAAGAACCAGGGATGGATAGGAGGAGGGATAAATCTAACGGTGTGTGTGTGAGTGTGCGTGTGTGTGTGTGTGTGTGTGTGTGTGTGTGTGTGTGTGTGTGTGTGTGTGTGTGTGTGTGTGTGAGTGCGTGCGTGCGTGCGTGCGTGCATGCGTGCGTGTGTACCTGGGGTAGTGCTTGGTGATGTAGGGCAGCATTCCTGAGCCCTCCATGCTGACTGTAACATTCTCCAGAGGGATGGAAAGGGTGTTGGTGAACTCCATCTTCACAAACATCTCAGACTTCACCTTGGCAGTGCCACTCAACTGGTACAAGAGCCAACAACACACGCTGGATGAGTCACGAAGTGTGTGTGTGTGTGTGTGTGTGTGTGTGTGTGTGTGTGTGTGTGTGTGTGTGTGTGTGTGTGTGTGTTTGTGTGTTTGACAGGTTACCGTGAGCTTCAGCGTGGGTAACTCCAGTGAGACCATCTTGGTGGTGTGGAGGTGCTGTTGCTGGGCCCGTCCTGCCACCTCAAAGTGCAGTGTGTGCAGAAGACCACGCTGGGACATGTATTCTTGAGACAACACTTTCAGCTCCACACGCTCCGCTGGGACATACACACACACACACACGCACACGCATACACACGCACATGTGCACGCACACGCACACACGCATACACACACATTACACTATACCATTCTAAACTATACTATAACAGAACAAGAAATACTATACTATGACGCAAATGCAAGAGTGAATATAAAATACATTATACGATACTATACTAAACTATACTATACTATAATTCATAACAGTACATGAAATACTATACTGTAACACAAATACTACTAATAATAAAGATATGTTCATGTTTTTTATCAACTACAGCAATGTATCAACTCTATCAACAGTAAAGGCAATGTGGTTGTTTTCTGCTCTGTATGTGTGTGTGTGTGTGTGTGTGTGTGTGTGTGTGTGTGCGTGCGTGTGTGTGTGTATTTTATATTCACTCTTGAGGGGCTGCACGGTGGCCACCAGGGGCATTGTTTTGAAGCGGACAGCCTTGATTCCAGTATAGTAGACCAGGCTGCAAATGACCTTGGCTTTGACGGTTATGGCTTCTCTTGACTTGTTTAGCAAGTCCACTTTCAGGGAGAGGTCCTGTCCTAACACCACCTGCAGGGGGAGGGGGAGGGAATGTAATGTCCTGTAAGGAGAGAGGGATGGGGACAGGGAGGATAATGGAAGGAGAGAGCGATGAGGACAGAGAGAGAATGGTAAAGAAAAAGGGATGAGGCCAGAGGAGGATAGAGGGAGAGAGGGATGAGCACAGAGAGGATAATAGAGGGAGAGAGGGATGAGCACAGAGAGGAGAATAGAGGGAGAGAGGGATGAGGAGAGAGAGGAGGATAGAGGAAGGGAAGGGAGTACTGACCGTGTCCACTATGATGGTGGCTGTGACCAGAGGTGGTTGCCGGTCCGAGCGGTTTGTGGGATGGGCAAACTTCTCAGCTCTACCCACAGCAGCTGCTTCCTCTAAGCTACCTATAAAAAAACACATCAACCCAACAACAATGACACAACAACAATAACACAACAACACAACAACAATAACACAATAACCCAACAACAACAACAATAACACAATAACACAATAACACAACAACACAACAACAATAACCCAACAACAACAACAATAACACAATAACACAATAACAACAACACAACAATAACACAAAAACCCAACAACAACAACATAATAACACAACAACAACAACACAACAACAACAACACAATAACACAATAACACAACAACAACAACACAACAACAACACAACAACACAACAACAATAACACAATAACCCAACAACAACAACACAACAACAACACAACATCACAATGGACACTTCATTGCTTCCTCAGAGTGCCTCTAAAAAACAACTCCACAACAACACAACAACAACAACAACAAAACAACAACAACAACACAACGGAAACTACTTGGAGACGAGGTGGCGGCCTGGCAGAGCTCAGGTGGGAAGGTTGTGTTTCAGCTACAACAGAGAAATCAACACTACCCCTTCCTCAAAGCTATCTTACGTTATATTCATATATTATGGTTGTAAAATTCAGATGTACGGTTTACTGTAGCAATATATAAACATTTTCACACAACGTGGTGATCACAAAAGGATGTTGGTTTAAAACTCAGCTTTGGTCTAATGTGATTGTGTCTTGGTGAATTCCTATGTTGTTGTCCTGTGGGTACTAAAAGGTGCCCATGAGGTGAGTGTGGGGATGTTTAGGGGTAGGGCGACCTACCCTTGGGGTACTTGTAGTTTGATGTGACAATGACAGGGTAGTAGTTTAAGGGTAGGGTGCCCTACCCTTGGGGTACTTGTAGTTTGATGTGACAACGACAGGGTAGTAGTTTAGGGGTAGGGCGCCCTACCCTTGGGGTACTTGTAGTTTGATGTGACAACCACAGGGTAGTAGCTGTCTGTGGCTTTAGTGTAGATCTTGGTTCCCACTTGGCTGTCATCCATAAAGATCATGTTTAAGATGCCGAGCTTGTCACGCTGGTAAGTATAAACTTTGCTTCTCACCTAGCGCACAGAACAATACAAACAGACACACACAGGCACACACACACACACACACACACACACACACACACACACACACACACACACACACACACACACAAACAGACACACAGACGCACACAAACAGACACACACACACACACACACACACACACACAAAGACACAAAAAGGAAGCACAACAGAAAAATAAAAATGATAGCGTCAATTCAAGTCAATCTAAAATAAAAGTCAAACCCATACAAAAGTGTGTCTTTTCATTTAAGCTAAAGGATGTTGTGTGTTTACCTCAGCGTAGATGAAGAGGCCATCAAACTGATTCCCCAGGTGTCCATCTTTGATGGCCATAAGGGATGATGGGCCACAACGGTAAAATCCTGGACAACACAACAAACACATCACAGAAACACACACTGCTCCATTCAACATTCTACCATGGCAACCATCAGCAAATTTGAGTTTAGATAAAAACAATGAAATTATTCTTTCAAAGACAGACCTACTGGCGTCATCATATATTTGTTGTTTGACTCTAAAGAGCCAGATCTAATTCCATAGAGTTAGTACTAACAGAAACATATTCCTACTCCAGATTCCTGAAGGTAATTCCATAGTTATTCCTACTCCAGATTCCTAAAGGTAATTCCATAGTTATTCCTTCTCCAGATTCTGAAAGGTAATTCCAGTTATTCCTACTCCAGATTCCTAATGGTAATTCCATAGTTATTCCTACTCCAGATTCCTAAAGGTAATTCCATAGTTATTCCTTCTCCAGATTCTGAAAGGTAATTCCAGTTATTCCTACTCCAGATTCCTAATGGTAATTCCATAGTTATTCCTACTCCAGATTCCTAAAGGTAATTCCATAGTTATTCCTACTCCAGATTCCTAAAGGTAATTCCATAGTTATTCCTACTCCAGATTCCTAACACCTCCCTTTGCAATTGGGTACTGGACTTCCTCAGTGACAGATCACAAGCTGTACGAGTCGGCAACAACACCTCGAGCCTCATCAAACTTAGCACTGGAGCCCCACAAGGTTGTGTGCTCAGTCCCCTGCTCTTCACCCTGCTGACTCACGACTGCACACCAACCTACAGCACCAATCACATGGTGAAGTTTGCAGACGACACAACTCTGGTGGGTCTCATCACCAAGAACGACGAGACCCACTACAGGAAGGAGGTCAACCTTCTGACCACGTGGTGCAGAGACAACAATCTCCTGCTGAATGTCAGTAAAACAAAGGAGATTGTGGTTGACTTCAGGAAAAGCCACACTGAACACCCGCCACTGACCATCAATGGTGCTGCTGGGGAGCGAGTGAGCAGCACCAAATTCCTGGGGGTGCACATCAGTGAGGACCTCTCCTGGCCCACCAACTCTGCAGCACTGGCGAAGAAAGCCCAGCGGCGCCTCTACTTCCTCCGTAAGCTCAAGAGAGCGAAAGTCACCAGACCGATTCTGAACACTTTCTACCGGGGCACCATTGAAAGCATCCTGTCCAGCTGCATCACTGTGTGGGGAGGTAGCTGCACTGCACACAGCAGGAAAGCGCTGCAACGCATTGTGAACACAGCTGGAAAGATCATTGGTGCCCCACTCCCACTCCCCTCCCTGCAAGACACATACATCACCCGCCTCACCCGGAAAGCTACCTCAATTGCGAACGACACCAGCCACCCAGCACACAGTCTGTTCAGCCTCCTGCCCTCTGGAAGAAGATACAGAAGCCTCCGTTGCCGCACTGCCAGACTCAGAAACAGCTTCATACATCAAGCTGTCAGGGAACTGAATTCTCTCCCATCACTCCCCCCAGCCAGATCCTCCAGACTGACAGGAAGCTGAAATCCCCATCTGCCCCCCCCCCCCCACCCCCCCCACAAACACAAAAACACTCAGGACTCTGCAACAAACTGTATCCTGCACTATTATCACTTTTATCACTTTATTATGTTCGCCATTTACCAAACTGACTGGAAATTGGCTGTCCTTACTGTCCTACTTGCACTGTCTGCCTGTACACATCATACTGGATGTTTTTGCTGCCTTTAACATATTGCCGTTTTGCACTGGTAGTTCTGCACTACCACAACCATAACTTATACATCAACTTATGCTGCTAACCTAACTTATACATAACTTATACATACTACAACCAAACTTACAGTAACATATGCTGCTACCCCTAGCAATACATTGTAGACTATACATTTCTGCATATTTTTTATATATAATTTTATTGGCCATCTTTTAGCTTTAGTATATATGTCTTATCTGTGTTTTGAATGTGCACTTTATATGCTCACCGCAAGAGTGTGGGAAACGTCTTTTCGATTCCTTTGTATGTCTCGACATGTGAAGAAATTGACAATAAAGCTACTTTGACTTTGACTTTAAAGGTGTCCTACCATCGCTGGTCTCCTGAGGGGTGCAGTCCACCACCTGCCAGCCCCCCAGGCCAGGGGGAAGATCGGGGCGTCCTGTGTACGCTTCATTCCAGCAGTGGTAGTTCCTACAAGGAGGGTTGGGGGAATAATAATATTAATATTAATATTATTAATAATAATAATAATAATAATATTAATTAAACATTTGATTTGTGGGCGCCTTTCGGAACTCTCAAAATTAAAGGGGTTGAGAACTTTGGAGTGAGCGGTGTGAAAGAAAATATTAAAGACTAGCACTTTGTGAGTGACACTGTGGGCCAAAACATTTCGTCACACTTGGCAATGTGCTAGGTAGAAGGAGCGTCAGAGAGAAGGTAAATGAGAGAAGGATATATAGAGCAGATTTGATTAGTAGTCGACAACGTTTCCTGATGAAGATCATGTACGGATCGAAACATTGTCGACTACAAATTCAATCAAATCGCTTGCTTTAGACAGTGTGCGGGATTTTTTCTTTTCTTAGGGACATTCTGGAAAGTACAGGACTTTTGCATTACATTTACCCAAAGCTGTAGGTTTGATTTAGAAAAAAATATGTGGTGAGATATTGCAAACAGTCCTGGACATTAATACAGACAGGTGAATAGACCAATCAGCAAGGGTCTCTGTGGTGGTCTCCTAGTAACTGACGTGACTGACAGGTGAAGAGACCAACCAGCAGGAGTCTCTGTGGTGGTCTCCTAGTAACTGACGTGACTGACAGGTGAAGAGACCAACCAGCAGGAGTCTCTGTGGTGGTCTCCCAGTAACTGACATGACTGACAGGTGAAGAGACCAACCAGATGGAGTCCACAGTGTTTATGATGTCAGGAGTGCCGTCAGCGTTGTAGAGGAAATTGATCCTCAGGTCTCCCGTGGAGTCATGAGCAGAGTTGAAGTTGGTGATCACTCTAGAGGCGACTCCCAGACACCGCAGGACTGTGAGTGTGTGTGTGTGTGTGTGTGTGTGTGTGTGTGTGTGTGTGTGTGTGTGTGTGTGTGTGTGAGTGTGTGTGTGTGTGTGTGCGTGCGGAAAAGAACCACAATGAATAAGTTCTGTTATTCGTCATTGCATATTATTCTAACATGTTTTTAGATATTTAACCATTAAAACAGGGACCTATCTACAGGATATACCAAGGAAGTGTTACAGAATCAGGAGCAAATGCTCAGAGATCTTTCCTTGGAAACACGTTTTATATGAAAACATTTGTTGCGATTTATAATGTTTTATGTTAACTGTCATGTTCATATTTTGATGTTGTTTAATGTACTTTATCCCTAATATCTACATTTTATCTACCTCTTTAGATAAAAGTTAAATAAAAAATGTGTGACTCACAAGTGTTGAAGAAAACAAAATGGCTGACGGCCACTCACAGGTGTTGAAGAAAACAAAATGGCTGACGGCCACTCACAGGTGTTGAAGAAAACAAAATGGCTGACGGCCACTCACAGGTGTTGAAGAAAACAAAATTCCTGACGGCCACTCACAGCTGTTGAAGAAAACAAAATGGCTGACGGCCACTCACAGGTGTTGAAGCAGCCGGCGTAGACCCAGCACTGAGCAAAGCGGACGGGCAACCCCTGGCTGGCGTACTGCTGCAGGATGGGGGCGCTGCCCGTCCAGCTGGTGGGATCCTGTCCTAAACGGAAATCCGAACTCCAGTTCCCCACCAGCACCCCGTTGTCATCCTGGACGTTCAGCTGGAGGTCAGCCAGAGGTCAGAGGTCATGGAGGGTCACAGAGGATTGTTAGGTTAGTCACGCCTCCACTGTGTCTTTGTTGGAAAAAGCTTGTTTTGTCCCATTCTGATTTAACGACAAGTACAATGTATATGAAGGTTCATGGTAATAATAATAATAATGTAATAATAATAATAATTAATATAGCAGTAATAATAATAATAAGAGTCTTCAGCCTGCCTGTCTCACCACTAATTCTGTCTCACTGAACTCCCAGCCTGTCTCACTGACCACTAATTCTGTATCACTGAACTCCCAGCCTGTCTCACTGACCATCCAGTCGGCCTCAGCCCCCTCTCACTGTCTCACCCCCAGCCCGTCTCACTCACCATGGCAGCAGCCATCCGGATCACCTTGACCACGTTGCCTCTGTCAGAGATGGGCATATGGGAGGCATCCATGATGAAGATACAGGCGTCCAGCACCCCGTGCTCAAACTGAGAGAGAGACATAGACATTTTGACAGTGTCTGGTGAGTGTGCATGTAGATATATAGTCTGTTAGTATTTGGTTGTCTGCGATCTGTGTGTGCATGTGATCTGTGTGTGTGTGTGTGTGTGTGTGTGTGTGTGTGTGTGTGTGTGTGTGTGTGTGTGTGTGTGTGAGCACCTGTCCATAGTTCCAGGGTTTGTAATTCCAGTGGTCAGCCCTCCCTTGGTAGATGACTCCATTGTCATTGAGGACGTACTCATTCCTGTCAGAATCCTTTGGGTAGTATGCCGTGTCATCTACACCCAGATACATTACATTACTTTACGTTAGATGACTTTACGTTAGATTACTTTACGTTAGATTACTTTACATTACTTTACATTGCATTAGATGACTTTACGTTAGATTACTTTACATTACTTTACATTACTTTACATTACATTAGATTACTTTACGTTAGATGACTTTACGTTAGATGACTTTACGTTAGATGACTTTACGTTAGATTACTTTACATTACTTTACATTACATTAGATGACTTTACGTTAGATTACTTTACATTACTTTACATTGCATTACATTACATTACATTAGAGTATTACAAACAATGTTAGCTAGTCATAGAAATGTAGGATTAGAGTAGAATAAAACATTTAGCTATAACATAATGATTAATAAACTTTGGATACTTAGTCCCAATTTGAAAATCCTATTTTTGAATTTAATTACTTTAAACAATTGAAGGATTAATAGATTTCATGATAGGAATGATTCCAGTAACTTTTCCATGATGAATGAAGTGCTAAACTAAGTGATGCGTTAAGTGATGAATGAAGTGATGTATTAAGTGATGAATGAAGTGATGAATGAAGTGATGAATGAAGTGATGTATTAAGTGATGTATTAAGTGATGAATGAAGTGATGAATGAAGTGAAGAATGAAGTGATGAATGAAGTGATGTATTAAGTGATGAATGAAGTGCTGAATGAAGTGATGAATGAAGTGATGAATGAAGTGATGAATGAAGTGATGAATGAAGTGATGTATTAAGTGATGTATTAAGTGATGAATGAAGTGATGAATGAAGTGATGTATTAAGTGATGAATGAAGTGATGAATGAAGTGATGTATTAAGTGATGTATTAAGTGATGAATGAAGTGATGAATGAAGTGATGAATGAAGTGATGAATGAAGTGATGTATTAAGTGATGAATGAAGTGATGAATGAAGTGATGTATTAAGTGATGAATGAAGTGATGAATGAAGTGATGTATTAAGTGATGAATGAAGTGATGAATGAAGTGATGAATGAAGTGATGAATGAAGTGATGTATTAAGTGATGAATGAAGTGATGAATGAAGTGATGTATTAAGTGATGAATGAAGTGATGAATGAAGTGATGTATTAAGTGATGAATGAAGTGATGAATGAAGTGATGAATGAAGTGATGTATTAAGTGATGAATGAAGTGATGTATTAAGTGATGAATGAAGTGATGAATGAAGTGATGAATGAAGTGATGAATGAAGTGATGTATTAAGTGATGAATGAAGTGATGAATGAAGTGATGAATAAAGTGATGAATGAAGTGATGAATGAAGTGATGAATGAAGTGATGTATTAAGTGATGAATGAAGTGATGAATGAAGTGATGAATGAAGTGATGAACTAAGTGATTACTGAAGTGGTTACTGAAGTAATGAATGAAATGATGAATGAAGTAATGAATGAAGTGATTAAGATGAATTAAGTGATGAATTAAGTGATGTTTTGACTTGTTTCCCCAGACTATTCCAAAGCGATTTGTCTCACCTGGAACCCAGGCGTTGAACAGGATGTAAACATCCGTGGAGGAGTCTCTCTTGGAGCGCTGCAATCCTCCGTTCACGCTGACAGCCACAAACATCTGGAACCGCCCCACAACGGTGCCCGGTGTAGAGGTGATGCCCAGCATGGCTGACGACCCACTCTGACTAACCACCCGCCCTGCCCAGTTCCCACCCTGGCGACCGAAAGCAGCGGTGTTCAGAGAGCCGTCGGTAGGGGACGGGCTAGACCCTGCAGAGAGAGGGAGAGACAGGGAGAGACAGGGAGGGAGAATGAATAGAGCATTACATAGTCGAAATATAAGTTTGGTATTATTATTTAGGATCATTATTTTTCATCTGTGCTCTGTGAAAGACGGTTCTGGCATAGGGTGACTGAGTATTTACTTTATTTTTTTAAAGTACACCATAATAGCCCAAAAGACATCATGAAAATACATATTTGAAGGTTATACACGAATAAGTTGACTTAAAATTTTTATAATTAAAAAATGGTTTATTATTTTATTATTATTACTAACAACCATATCAGCCATAATAATACCATAGCAATAACATAAGAATAATACTAATTCCACTAAATGTGTATTATGATTATTATTATTATAATATAAAAATAATTCAGAGGTGGATCGGAAACCAAAACTCACCGATAGTGAACTCGAGTTGGAAGATGTCAGAGACGAGGTTCAAAGGTCGGTTGAAGTTCACCTCGATCTGGAACTCCTGTGCACGCCGTACCACCAGGTTGTTGGTGTCGTAGAAGAGGGTGTGGTGACTGATGCCGTTGGCATGG
>CM030186.1:1671138-1691138 GCA_017639675.1 Aplochiton taeniatus | reverse complement strand
TCGAAGTTTGATGTTTTTGTTATTTGTTTCATTCTAAAGAGTCAGATCTAATTCCATAGTTATTCCTACTCCAGATTCCTAAAGGTATTTCCATAGTTATTCCTACTCCAGATTCCTAAAGGTAATTCCATAGTTATTCCTTCTCCAGATTCCTAAAGGTAATTCCATAGTTATTCCTTCGCCCGATTCCTAAAGGTAATTCCATAGTTGTTCCTACTCCAGATTCCTAAAGGTAATTCCATAGTTATTCCTACTCCAGATTCCTAAAGGTGTCCTACCATCGCTGGTCTCCTGAGGGGTGCAGTCTACCACCTGCCAGCCCTCCAGACCAGGGGGAAGATCGGGGCGGGTCATGTACGCTTCATTCCAGCAGTGGTAGTTCCTACAAGAAACAGCAGAGGGCGCAGTCGAGCACTTAAAATGTGAATTCAGAACATCTCCCTTTGTTTTATGAGTTATGTGTATTATGAATAAAGAATGTACCAATGAAATATAAATGCAGTATGATGATACGCCATGAAAAGCCTTCAAATTGTGGTTTAAATAATATAAAAATTAAATAAAGTAGAATTGAAGACTTGAAATGCTTCAAAGCTGCTTGTCGATTGCTCAGAGACCGGCTTACTTTTGCATCTATTGCACATTCACGTAGTTTTCTAAAAGTGTGACAATATCCCCATGTACTAACCTATAGAATTTTTCATAAAATCCTGACAGTTGGACATCACAATCGAATCAACATTCACTGTCATTTGAATTTTAGTCATGTATGTGATTGACAGCTGAATACACCAACCAGTTGGGACAGTGGTCATGTGCTGGGTAGGACTACTACCTGGTGACTAATCAAATCCCACCTGGGAACACCACCACCAGTGTGCTCTTGAACAAGGCACTTAACCCTAAATTGGTGAATACACCAACCAGAAGGAGTTTTTGATGTGTTCTCTCTGTAATGTATGTGATTGGCAGGTGAATACACCAACCAGAAGGAGTTTTTGATGTGTTCTCTCTGTAATGTATGTGATTGGCAGGTGAATACACCAACCAGGTCGATTCCCTCCTGTGGTCCCTTAGTAATGCGTACTTTAAGATGTTTGTCTTGATGTCCTATTTTGTTTGTTTGTTTTTTATTTTAAAACTGCCAGGCTTTAAAGTTCTGAACACATAACACTTGAGTTCCTTACCAGGCCGCCATTGTATTTCAGAATCTGTTCTGTATTGACTTGCCTGGTTATTATTATTATTCGAATGTAGGTGATTGACAGGTGAAAACACCAACCAGATAGAGTCTATGCTGTTGCGCATGTCAAGTGTTCCAGCATTTGTGAAGATGAGGTTGGTCTCCAGGTTACCACCACTGTCATGGGCAGAGTTGTAGTTGCTGATGATCCTGGATGGTATGCCAAGACACCGCAGGACTGCATGGGTGTGTGTTAGTGTGTGTGTGTGTGTGTGTGTGTGTGTGTGTGTGTGTGTGTGTGTGTGTGTGTGTGTGTGTGTGTGTGTGTTTGTAGAAGGTGGGAAAGAAGAATAAAGACAATTTCTGGTTTAGTTTATCGTTCTTCCTTGTTCTGACTAGAATACAAACCACTATTATTTAAATGTTACTGTGAACATTTGACATGTACCCAGAACATTTTAAAGGAAAAACACCTGACAAAATGGCTGACGGCCACTCACAGGTGTTGAAGAAAACAAAATGGCTGACAGCCACTCACAGGTGTTGAAGAAAACAAAATGGCTGACAGCCACTCACAGGTGTTGAAGCAGCCAGCGTAGACCCAGCACTGGGCGAATCCCACGGGCATTCTGCTGCTAGCGTAGCGCTGCAGGATGGCGGGGCTGCCCGACCAGGATGTGGGGGGCGTTCCCCCAGAAAAGCTGTCACTCCAGTTCCCTATGAGGACGCCGTTGTCATCCTGGGAGTTCAGCTGGAAGACGGGTGAAAGGTTAAAGGTCAGGGGTTACAGAAGAGGCCCAGGGGGGATTTCATTTTAAAACAGCATTACTTGGATTCTCAAAGTTTACAATCGTAAGTCAGTCAGTCTGTTTCAATGACAACTGACAAGCCAACCAGCCTGTCTCACTGACCAACCAGCCTGTCTGTCTGACCAACCAGCCTGTCTCACTGACCAACCAGCCTGTCTCACTGACTAATCCACCTGCCTCACTGACAAACCAGCCCGTCTCTCTGACTAACCAGCCTGTCTCTCTGACTAACCAGCCCGTCTCTCTGACTAACCAGCCTGTCTCATTGACTAACCAGCCTGTCTCTCTGACTAATCCACCTGCCTCACTGACAAACCAGCCCGTCTCTCTGACTAACCAGCCCGTCTCACCCCCCAGCCCAGCCCGTCTCACCCCCCAGCCCAGCCCGTCTCACCCCCCCAGCCCAGCCCATCTCACTCACCAACGCAGCCTGTCTCACTGACTAAGCAGCCTGTCTCACCCCCCAGCCCAGCCCGTCTCACTCACCATGGCAGCAGCCATCCTGCCGACCTTGACCACGTTGCCTCTGTCAGAGATGGGAATACGGGAGGCATCCATGATGTAGATACAGGCGTCCAGCACCCCGCGCTCAAACTGAGAGACAAAGATGTTATGGCCATGCTAGTGTCTGACAGTTACTGATGTGTGGGTTTGTGTGCAGTATGGTCTCTTAGAGTGTGTGTGTGTGTGTGTTTGTAGTGTGTGTGTGTGTTTGTAGTGTATTATTTATGTTTGTAGTGTGTGTTTGTGTTCGCAGTGTGTGTGTGTGTGTGTGTTCGTAGTGTATGTGTGTTTGTAGTGTGTGTGTGCGTGTGTGTGTGTGTGTTTGTAGTGTGTGCGTGTGTTTGTAGTGTGTGTGTGTGTGTGTGTGTGTGTGTGTGTGTGTGTGTGTGTGAGCACCTGTCCATAGTTCCAGTATTTGTAGGACACAGAGTCAGCACTTCCTTGGTAGATGACTCCATTGTCATTGAGGACGTACTCACTCCTCTCAGAGTCGTTCGGGTAGTACACCGTATCCTCTACACAAAAACAAACAAACAAACCAAAGACAGTAAAACCTTTCAAAGAATCAAATAGTACACCTGTGTTTACGGTACACATGTGTTTCTCTCACCGCGAGCCCAGGCGTTGAACAGGATGTACACATCCGTGGAGGAGTCTCTGTTGGTGCGATGCATTCCTCCATCACCACTGACGGCCACAAACATCTGGAACCGACCCACAATGCTGTTGGGTGCTGAGGTGACGCCCACCAGGACTGACGAGCCCTCCTGACCTATGACCCGCCCGGCCCAGTTCCCACCACGATTACCGAAAGTGGCGATGTTCAGAGAGCCGTCAATAGCGGACGGGCTAGAGCCTTCAGAGAGAGGGAGAGACAGGGAGAAAGGGAGGGAGAGACAGGGAGAAAGGGAGGGAGAGACAGGGAGAAAGGGAGGAGAGACAGGGAGAAAGGGAGGGAGAGACAGGGAGAAAGGAGGGAGAGACAGGGAGAAAGGGAGGGAGAGACAGGGAGAAAGGGAGGAGGGAGAGACAGGGAGAAAGGGAGGGAGAGACAGGGAGAAAGGGAGGGAGAGACAGGGAGAAAGGGATGAGAGACAGGGAGAAAGGGAGGGAGAGACAGGGAGAAAGGGAGGAGAGACAGGGAGAAAGGAGGAAGAGACAGGGAGAAATGGAGGGAGAGACAGGGAGAAAGGAGGGAGAGACAGGGAGAAAGGGAGGAGAGACAGGGAGAAAGGGAGGGAGAGACAGGGAGAAAGGGAGGAGAGACAGGGAGAAAGGGAGGGAGAGACAGGGAGAAAGGGAGGAGAGACAGGGAGAAAGGGAGGAGAGACAGGGAGAAAGGGAGGGAGAGACAGGTAGAAAGGGAGGGAGAGACAGGGAGAAAGGGAGGGAGAGACAGGGAGAAAGGAGGGAGAGACAGGGAAAAAGGAGGGAGAGACAAGGAGAAAGGGAGGGAGAGACAGGGAGAACGGGAGGAGAGACAGGGAGAAAGGGAGGAGAGACAGGGAGAAAGGGAGGGAGAGACAGGTAGAAAGGGAGGGAGAGACAGGGAGAAAGGGAGGAGGAGAAGGACAGGGGTGCAAAATAAAACATTGTTTTATTTATTATCTGTAGCTTTGTTGGGATAGTGCCACTGAGAGCACTGATTTTCCACAGCCAGGTAATGAGCCAGCCATTAGCCTAGCTGTTAGCATGTTAGCATAGCTGTTAGCAAATACAGTATATACATAGAATACATTTGAGCATAGCTAATGTGAACAATGACTGTTATCAATTCAATTAGTGAACGGTTGGCTCGTTGCAGGGAGAAATATTTTTCAAGATGTAACCTAGTCAAAACCGTACTATTAAAAACATGAAGCCAAAACAAACTAAGAAATTGTGAACATCTGCTTTGAGAGGAAGACATGTGTGTCACGGATGAGAGAATGTTTATTTACATGTCTTCTGGCAAGGCCTCATGGGAAATAGTCTAATTAGTTTGAGAAAACGGGCGGATGGCAGCTTAACAAGCTGATCGCTGTCTAATTGCTCAGTGGGCAAAGAGGACAAGCGTCTTTTCAAATACCTAATTGGCCAGTTTGAGACACTACAAACCAATCACAGTAAAGGATCAAAGTGGTGAAAAAGGGACTATTTGTTTTATGGTTAGGCTGCAAATACTTGAAATATCAGATATAAATACCTTAACATGGGGCTTATAATATTTAAGAAATATTTAGACAGCTCTTGTAAACAAAGGTTCTCCCGTGTTGAAACGACCATTTTATCTAATATCAGGCACGTTACCCATCATGCATTGCATTGAAAACTGAGGAACTCCAATTGCTCCATTGGTTGCTATGCCACTCAATGGTAACCAGGGATCCCAATGACCAAATCAGAAAACGGGACCTTAACCGAACTCACCAATGAGGAACTCGAGCTGGAAGTTGTCAGAGCCCTGGATCAGAGGTCGGCTGAAGGTCAGCGCGATCTGGAACTCCTGGCCCCGGCGTATGATCAGGCTGTCGTTGGCGTAGGAAGACGTGTAGTGACTGCTCTTGTTGTTCTGCATGGACATGTCCACCTTCACCACGGACAGGGCGTCTAAGAGGGCGGAGAAGAGACCACCACTACAATTTAGAGGAGAAAACCATCCCTCTCTTTCTCTTTCTCTCTCTCTCTCTCTGTCTCTCTCTCTCTCTCTCTCTGTCTCTCTCTCTCTCTCTCCATCCCTCTCCATCTCTCTCTCTCTCTCTCTCTCTCTCTCTGTCCCTCTCTCTCTCTCTCTCTCTCTCTCTCTCTCTCTCTCTCTCTCTCCCTCTCTCTCTCTCTCTCTCTCTCTCTCTCTCTCTCTCTGTCTCTCTCTGTCTCTCTGTCTCTCTGTCTCTCTCTCCATCCCTCTCCATCCCTCTCTCTCTCTCTCTCTCTCTCTCTCTCTCTCTCTCTCCATCCCTCTCTCTCTCTCTCTCTCTCTCTCTCCATCCCTCTCTCTCTCTCTCTCTCTCTCTCTCTCTCTTGCTCTCTCTTTCTCTCTCTCTCTCTCTCTCTCTTACCCTGTCCACTTCGGAGCGTAGCCTCCCCTCCCACCTCGTCCTCCAGCGGCCCAGCGTCGGCGTCTCTGGAGTTAGACACAGCCACCGGCTGAATCCAACGGCCTTCGTTTTGAATGCCAAAGGATCTGCCCATTTTGGTACAAGGTCAAGGTTTGGTGGGGTGAAAGGTCACGCAGGTGCTGGAAATGAACAGATAGAGAGAGGAGAGGGGTTAAAGAGATGAAGATGGAGAGAAAGAGAGAGGAGAGGGGTTAGAGAGATGAAGATGGAGAGAAAGAGAGAGGAGAGGGGTTAGAGAGATGAAGATGGAGAGAAAGAGAGAGGGAGAGGGGTTAGAGAGATGAAGATGGAGAGAAAGAGAGAGGAGAGGGGTTAGAGAGATGAAGATGGAGAGAAAGAGAGAGGAGAGGGGTTAGAGAGATGAAGATGGAGAGAAAGAGAGAGGAGAGGGGTTAGAGAGATGAAGATGGACAGATAAATAGAATTACTGATGACCTAGGTGGCTGGTAAGATAAACAACTCTTTACCTGACTGACTGACTGACTGACTGACTGAAGGACGTACAGACAGACGGACAGACAGACAGACAGACAGACAGACAGACAGACAGACAGACAGACAGACAGACAGACAGAAAGACAGACAGACAGACAGACAGACAGACAGACAGACAGACAGACAGACAGACAGACAGACAGACAGACAGACAGACAGACAGACAGACAGTAGATGAATGTCTGGTTCTGCACTACAGAGAGAAACAACAGTCCTTACTGTCTGATCCTCCCTCTGCCCTCAGACCAATCCTTTAGCTCCACATTCAGTGATCCACCACCAAACTATTAGTTTATGCTAATGTTACTTTCCACAGACAATGACTGCTGTTTGTGGAAATATCAAAGGTCAAATATTTCATGAATATTGATGTATGAGAATGTGATTCTTTTCAAAGGAGCAACAGAAATAAAAGCACTATTATAGTGTTCTGATTGTGTTTCATCACGATCATGAGATGCGTCTGAATGAAGAGAGAGGAGGTGTGGTTATCCCTGAAAGTCAGCAAAGTGACATTGAGTGGAGATAATGGAGCTAGTACATCACTCCCACTTAGAAAGGAAACTAGGTAAATAGACTTGCTGGTCCATAACAAATCTTAAATGTTTTCCATTGGACAGGTGGAAGAGGAGGTTTTTAATAAAGATACCATACAATTTAAGTGTCAGGTTTCATAAACATGTATGACGTATCGAGAAAAAAATCCATATTCACATTAAATATTTTCAGAGTCAGATCAAATGATAAATAAGGATGGAAGACCAGAGCTGAATCATTCAACAATTAAAACTTTAAAAAAGAAAAAGGTTTCTCCTGAAAACTGTGGCTCACATATATATGTATATTCATATGCATATTTTTCTAAATGATTATAGACATTAGTCTGAGAATGTTTCCACTGACCTTGAAGACTGCAGGACTTTCAGGTAGAGATGATGAAGATGATAATGATGAGCAAGATGATGGTGGTAAGTGGTGAAGTCACTAAAACAGTGATGGTCCACAGCTTCTTAGCGTCTGTTTAAATACACACTCAACTTCCCCTTTCTCTCTCTCTCTCTCACACACACACACACACACACACACACACACACACACACATACATACACTCAACTTCCCCTTTCTCCCTCTCACACACACATACACACACACACTCCAACTCTCTCTCTCTCTCTCTGCCTCTCTCTCACGCACACACACATACACACACGCACACACTCCAACTCTCTCTCTCTCTCTCTCTCTCTCACACACACACACACACACACACACACACACACACACACACACTCAACTTCCCCTTTCTCCCTCTCACACACACACACACACACACACACTCCAACTCTCTCTCTCTCTCTCTCTCTCTCTCTCTGTCTCTCTCTCTCTATCACACACGCACACACACACACACACACTTAATCTGGCAGTGCCCACTTTGCCACCCCTTCATATTAAGGAAGTGTCTCTGTTTAAAGATGCTGACTGCACAGTTATAGTCAAGGTGACACTGACCTTCCTGTGTGTGTGTATGTGTGTGTGTATGTGTGTGTCTGTGCATGTGTGTGTGTGTGTGCGTGTACGTCTGTGTGTGTGTGTGTGTGTGTGTGTGTGTGTGTGTGTGTGTATGTGTGTGTGTGTGTGTGTGTGCGTGTGCGTGTGCGTGTGCGTGTGCGTGTGCGTGTGTGTGTGTGTGAAAGAGGGAGAGAGAAATAGAGAGAGTATAGACTATAGTCAAGGTGACAATGACCTCCCTAAAAAATGCCTTGTCACCATCAGCCATCCTGCGACACTTCAAACTTATCTGAGCATTTAAGTTTATGACCTGGCCCTACAATGATGACTAGACTTCTTTATTGTTTAATAACGTATCCTATAATGATGTATACACATTCAATGTATCGGTGTATATCAGTTTGATACTTTAACCTATAAAGATTACTACAATGTATGTATTTATTTATTTATACAGGGTCGACTGGCTTATATTACATCTTTTTTGCAACATGTTAAAAACAAAACAACCAAACAAAACAACCAAACCAAACAAAGACAATTGATGAAAGACTGATATCAGCACTGAGAGTAAATAACTGAATTAGATTTGATATGAGGTCAACGGACGCCACAATAATGTTTTCAATTACAAACTAATTTTAACGGTGAAATGTATGATGTTGTTTAAAGACATCGGCCAGAACAGTCTGTAAAATGTATGATGTTGTTTAAAGACATCGGCCAGAACAGTCTGGATACAGTCTGTAAAATGTATGATGTTGTTTAAAGACATCGGCCAGAACAATCTGGATACAGTCTGTAAAATGTATGATGTTGTTTAAAGACATCGGCCAGAACAGTCTGGATTCAGTCGGTAAAATGACAGAAAACAAGTTTTCTAAAAACACTCGATATTTCTTTACACGACATGGTACAGACATGGCCAGGCAAGCTTTGTATGTAGAGACATGATGTTAGCTGCTGTTCTACCAGGTCAAAGGTCATCTTCACACCACCGAAGAAGAAATAATATAACACTAAATAATATAATGAGAGGAAAAAGCTGAAAGTTAAATTTACTTACCCAATATTAATGTAGTTAAGACACTGATTACTTCTAGGCATTTTTAGTTACAGACAAAATTGTAGGATTTTTGAGGGTAGGGGTAGGACCTGAAGATTACCTTTGACCGAGGGCGAGGTAGGCCCACAGTGGGTTGGACCGGGAGATGACCTTTGACCCCTGTAGCTTCAGTGATGGCGACCCCAAGTCAGATTGTGTTCCATTCTGCAGGTCAACTTGACACGTTATTATAAAGGAGAAACTGAGTTTCACATCCTGTATGTAGCGGACACACACACACACACACAAACACACACACACACACACACACACACACACACACACACACACACACACACACAGAGGTTATCTTTCACTGAGGAGAGAGTAAGACTCCACCTGTCAATCATGCTGAACGTTCCGTCGGTCTTCCAGTCACCTCCTCTTGATGCCAATCTCCATTGAATCTATGGGCAAGAGAAAAGGGAGTGAAACGCTCCTTTGAGGAGGGAGATACGCCTCAGGCCATCAGCATATTAATACATCCGGATGTTAACCCTTCGTTGCCTGGTCCTACTTGCCGATGTCTTTTTAGATGGAGAGTCTTGATCCACCGTAACACACAATAAGAACGTTAACGTAGAAGACATGAAGATGTCCGCCCTAACCCCTATGTTAAGTTGAAGCGCTGTGACACTGGTCAACCAGAATGAAATGACAACATGGAGGAAATATGGATACATGTCATTTGTAACCTTAGAACTGGAGCAAGATATTGACAGCTTGATGATAATATTTGTCTCTCAAAACTGCTGGGATCTTCAGGACCAGTAGGCCTACTTGCTACTACCACACCTAACACACACATATGGTCCAGATAGTTCAATACTATCTCCACTAACGTAACGGTCACTGGCGAGTGTAAAGTGCTAGATCTTAGCTATCTGATACATAAATACAATCAGAGTCTGAGGCCTCGAGCACACACCTACGGCTTTGATAGTTCTGCCACTGAAGAGAGAGCCATGCAGACTATAAGGCCTATGGATGAGCTGCACCATGCAGACTATAAGGCATGTGGATGAGCTGCACCATGCAGACTATAAGACCTCTGGATGAGCTGCACCACGCAGACTATAAGGCCTGTGGATGAGCTGCACCATACAGACTATAAGGCATGTGGATGAGCTGCACCATACAGACTATAAGGCCTGTGGATGAGCTGCACCATGCAGACTATAAGGCCTGTGGATGAGCTGCACCATGCAGACTATAAGGCATGTGGATGAGCTGCACCATGCAGACTATAAGGCCTCTGGATGAGCTGCACCACGCAGACTATAAGGCTTGTGGATGAGCTGCACCATACAGACTATAAGGCCTGTGGATGAGCTGCACCATGCAGACTATAAGGCCTCTGGATGAGCTGCACCACGCAGACTATAAGGCCTCTGGATGAGCTGCACTATACAGACTATAAGGCCTGTGGATGAGCTGCACCATACAGACTATAAGGCATGTGGATGAGCTGCACCATACAGACTATAAGGCCTGTGGATGAGCTGCACCATGCAGACTATAAGGCCTGTGGATGAGCTGCACCATGCAGACTATAAGGCATGTGGATGAGCTGCACCATGCAGACTATAAGGCCTGTGGATGAGCTGCACCACGCAGACTATAAGGCCTGTGGATGAGCTGCACCACGCAGACTATAAGGCCTGTGGATGAGCTGCACCACGCAGACTATAAGGCATGTGGATGAGCTGCACCACGCAGACTATAAGGCCTGTGGATGAGCTGCACCATACAGACTTTAAGGCCTGTGGATGAGCTGCACCATGCAGACTATAAGGCCTGTGGATGAGCTGCACCATGCAGACTATAAGGCCTGTGGATGAGCTGCACCATGCAGACTATAAGGCCTGTGGATGAGCTGCACCATGCAGACTATGAGGCCTGTGGATGAGCTGCACCATGCAGACTATAAGGCCTGTGGATGAGCTGCACCATGCAGACTATGAGGCCTGTGGATGAGCTGCACCATGCAGACTATATGGCCTGTGGATGAGCTGCACCATACAGACTATAAGGCCTGTGGATGAGCTGCACCATGCAGACTATGAGGCCTGTGGATGAGCTGCACCATGCAGACTATGAGGCCTGTGGATGAGCTGCACCATACAGACTATAAGGCCTGTGGATGAGCTGCACCATGCAAACTATAAGGCCTCTGGATGAGCTGCACCATGCAGACTATGAGGCCTGTGGATGAGCTGCACCATACAGACTTTAAGGCCTGTGGATGAGCTGCACCATGCAGACTATAAGGCCTGTGGATGAGCTGCACCATGCAGACTATAAGGCCTGTGGATGAGCTGCACCATGCAAACTATAAGGCCTGTGGATGAGCTGCACCATGCAGACTTTAAACTGCAGACTCTGAATTAAACCTTGCGGTGACTCACGCTCCGCTCAGAGAAATAGCGCTCAAAGAACCCACTCACAATTAGAATATCCTTACATGGAGGCCGACTCAATCTTTAGAAATAGAAACCATAACCTTTACATTGTACTGATATTTCATGTTACTGTTAAATGAAATGTATGTATTTTGGTCGATTCTTTTTTTGTTTTTCATATTGGGTACAGTGTTTCAGACAAGAACTTTGTATTGTATAGGCCTGAATGTCCTTGCCCTTCTTGATTTTGTCGGTTGTTATATAAAAATAATACATGTTAGGCTAGTTAGATCTTTGCCATTAGAAGAAAAGTATCACTATTACAGGCCTGGCACTGGACATTGTAACCAAAGGGCATCATTTTCTTTACTGCCGTTACACAATTTGGCCACAAGGCGGCAGCATGTAATCAATTAAGGGTAGAAAGGAATTGCGGCCTAAACCTTCAGTTGCCTCTCAATGAGGAGCTCTCTTTAGGTGGTGACGTCTGCTTTCTCTCGTCACTCTAGCCTTGGGTACAGAGGAATGATCATTCTGGACACACACACACACACACACACACACATACACACACACACACACACACACACACACACACACACACACACACACACACACACACACACAACATATTTGAACATTAAATTACTATTTGTCAGCTACACATAATCTAACCGGTGGCATTTAGATTTATCAAACGTGATTCTGTAATAGGGCAAAGCTCACCATTGCTCACCATTGTCGATGGTGATGTTAAGAAAAACAAACATTAAAGTCTTCATGGGTTCAACTACATTTCACCTTTCTATCAATCTCACGGCATTGCAACTAAAGAGTTTGACTTCGACATCTCTAGTCCTAAATGAACTGTCCCGGGACCAAGTTACTCAGCAA
Organism: Aplochiton taeniatus; assembly: GCA_017639675.1. Lineage (NCBI taxonomy): Eukaryota > Metazoa > Chordata > Actinopteri > Galaxiiformes > Galaxiidae > Aplochiton > Aplochiton taeniatus. The sequence goes on along the minus strand of CM030186.1, from coordinate 1,679,135 downwards.
TTGGGAGCGCGCGCGCGCGCGGCACTGGTTATATATGCGGTTTGGTAAGTGCTGGATACACTGGGCTCGCTCGCTCGTCAGTCCGTCGAACAGAGGATTCTCCCTCACGGAACGCCTCAGGGAAAGTTTTAATAATCCGATGGTTGTGCAGCACTCGCTGGGTCGGCTCGCGCTAAGGAACGAAAAGAAAATTGAGAAAGTGACACTCCTTGACTCACTACACATTCCGCTGACGTCAGGGAGGCAGTGGGCAGGATATAGCCCCCCCACCCCCACCCCCACCCCATTCATTCTGAAAATATAATAGGAATATATGGCGTCATTCATTTTAGCATCAATTTGTTTTGTCGGCATACGCCTCTTTCAATCTCTCACTCTCTTTCACACACTCACCTGCACACAAAAAGCACTTATTGTGACTTCCACAGAAAGTGAAGAGATTTAGAGGCTTTGAGGCTATATTTAAACGTCGAGGAGAAGGCCAGATTCTGAATTCTCATCACCCCTTTCCTATTTTTCTCCGAGTCACGATCAAAGCAGTGACCGAGAAAAAAGAACACCTAGTTTTTACACCACATTTGTTTTTGTTTTTTACCACAATTGGCCTTTGACAAGTTGCATAATTACCCTTACATGTTATGCAATAAACTCTTTTAAAAGCCCAAAACACAGTTGACAATATTTATTTAAATGTATTTTTTTTTCCCGTTGGTTTATGTTATGACAAGCTGTTTAATCTGTATTCCAACATTGACGATATAAGTAACCGAACATGTTTTATGTTGCCTGAAAACATTAGTAATGTTTTTTCCCCAAATGCAGGCCGTAATCAGCTTCATACATGTTTTTTTTCTTTATTATTCATACAAATAGAATTGCACAGCTGAAAACGCTATAAAAGAACCGTTTTTGTCATGTAGAGCATTAAAGAACCCATTCGACCCCTGGAAAAAAAAGTCACTTTTCAAGTCCACGCGCTCTCTCGCCTCTCCCAGACACGCGAGCTCTTGGAGCGGTCTGTGACGTTCACGTGAGCCCGTGACCCAGATGCGAGAGCACGGCAGTATAGCACGCAGTATAATGAGGCCAAGGGAAAAGGGGAAAAGACCCTGTCTAGCAAAATGGAAAAGGGGGAGTCCGACAGTCTATTTTACGTCAAGCATGGTATGTGGGCGTAAGGGAGAGAGAGGCAGTGAAGAGAGAGAGAGAGAGAGAGAGAGAGAGAGAGCGAGAGAGAGAGATAGAGAGAGAGAGAGAGAGAGAGGGGGGAGAGGAGAGGGAAAAAAAACGAGGCATCACCGCCCTCTCTTTACGGGGTGCACCATTTCTCTCCTTCTCGCGCAGCCGTCCGTGAGCGTAAAAAGACAACCAAGTGAAAGAAGACAATAGGAAAGAAGTGACGAAAAAGAGTCGTTAAATTGACGAAAATATTGTTAAGTGGAGATTTTAATGGCTTTGTGTGATGCCCAGACTCTCAACTCATTTTTTCGTCAAAGTTTTTAAGCTCTGCACATGCCAATGGTTTTACCGCACGTAGGATGGGATTAACTTGGTCCGCCAAATGCATCACACTCTTTCTAGCGGTTCAGTTAGGTGAGTGGCACTTTGTTTTCGGGTTGTCCTGTTTTGCAGAACGTGGAGAATCATTGTTTCGTTATAATAAACGTGAGAAACTCCCATTGCCTGTTTTAGACAAAATATCTGAGAAAATATTTCAATAGAATCGAATTTTGCCATAAAGGTAGGCTATATATATCCTATTCATTTCCCCCCTCAATGTAACATCCTCTAATGTTTTTGATTTTATTTTTCGTATCAAATAGAAAACTTCTTTATCAGGGCCACCCGGACCTCGTTTCGTTGTTCTTTGGTTGTTAATCGGCTATCCCTTCACTCTGACCTAAAATAAAAATAAATTCGTTATTATGTTGATAAAGACTATCATGCACAATTGGCTTTATTCTTTAATTTACAAAAACGAAAATTTCAATTGAAATTAAAATAGATATCTCCATGTTGCATGATATAAATGTCAGTATATTTTATAGACATTCATTGGTGACTGTGTTATGTTTCGTTACCATTGCGTAACGTTAGCGCGATGGGAGACCCGGTGCTCGTGAGAGTCCGCTGGTGGCAGTCAGGGAGTTTTAAATAATTCAAGCCGCAGAAGTCCTTTCTTTGTTAAAGAGCAGCACGCAGATGTGCTTCGAGCTGAAATTATCTGAAGATATGTCGTAGGATGAAAAATAAAAATACATCGGAATTAAGGTGTATCGATAAGAAAAGGAACAAAAGAATTCTCTGTCCACATCCCAGGATATTTTTTACGCATTGCCATGACTGCATTGAAGGCTGAGCTATATGCAGCATCTTCGAATGAAAATAATGATGTCTAAATTTAGCTTGAAAGGAATGTCGAAAACCCGTTAATTTATTTTACAAGCGGATGTAAAAAGCATTAAACAAAGCTTTGGCCTAAATCATTTACAGACACTTTCCGTCCAAATTCTTGATCAGAGAGGGCAAATTGTAAATATCTTAATTGTGAAAAATATCAGCACAATTGTGATTCATTTGTAGAATTTCATGTAGGCTTAATATACATTTTAAATCTTCAAACATAATTTCTGCTGTAGGAAACATTTGTAGCAAAAAAACTATGTGTGTTGGTCATCTCTCTCATCCCGTTGGCGGTTTGATCAGGGTCATTCGTTACAGAGATAGAATTCCCCCGCTCGTTTCTTGTGCATGAACCGTGTTTCCCTTGTGAGAGCGGTGAATTCAGTGGCATTTACTGCGGATTGATTGGTCTCCGGTTGAACACGAGCAGTATAGGCTAATGTACCGTGTGTAGGTGTGTCCGCGTGCTTCAACCCACTGCAAGCTTGGAGTAAGACGTGTGTGTGTGTGTGTGTGTGTGTCTGTGTGTGTGTGTGTGTGTGTGTGAGAGAGAGAGAGAGAGAGAGAGACGTGTAGTGGACTTGCTCTCCAAGGGACTGTCCTCGATTCACTCATTAGCCGCAATAACCTTTAAAGAAAAAATAGTGCGGGTTGGCTCTACTAACCTGCTGTGCTTTGTAGGCACTAGCAGGGAATCCATTTTAGAGTTTTTTCAGTGTGCCACGTCTTTTTCATTTAACTGTTTTCTTATTGAAACATTTTACCATAATGTGGGCAACGGTGTAAACTTCTATCTAGTGTGAATTGTGACTTTTGCTTGTGCGTAATTGATCCCCGAGTATAGAGGAGCAGCAAGGTGTGTAAGGTGTGTGTGTCTGTGTTTGGTCGAACACCAGTGACTCCGGCATGGTTTACATCATACCTTTTTGAATGTACTCACATCTGGACTAGAATGAGAGCAACCGCATTCTTTCCGCGTGTGTTCGATTTCTACGCAATTGTTGGTGACCTTGTCGAAGTGGATTGGCTACTAAAGAATTCCGCATCGTGCGCTGCTGACAGCCTGGAATGGTTCACAACGAAACGGTTGTAACGTTCTATCAAAATCTATAGGGTTTTAAATATACGTATTCCCTCATTGTCTGAGGCGTGAGACATGAGACGTTGACATTTTGTTGCTGAATACAAGCTAAACAAAATAAATATGAATCTGGAATTTAAATATGGCCTAGTAAAAAAGTATTTAAATATAGGATACGATAGATTATTAAACATAATTGAAGTTTCTGCCCTCGGTGGATCATTGGCTGGTTGCTGCCACGCCAATGATAAATACACCCCGCATTTGCTAAGAGCCTTTCACTGTCACGGTTGTCGGTTGTCTTCTTCCTGGCGTTCGTTTGACGGGATAAACAGCTACCCCTACTACACGCCACGGTGCTTTATTATCCCAGGGTCAATCAACCGTTACCGTCCGGACAGCAAACGGGATTGTAACAACCGATCAATTGACCGAATCTCCTGCTTAACGAACCGAACATGCTCGGAGCATCCCACCTCCCTACTAACCTCCAAATTGAGTTCGGAGAGGTCAAAAGGGGGATGGAGGCGTGACGGATCTGGCAACCAATGCTGCAATTGTCGCTCTATTAAAACGAATTATAAGACTATAGGCGTGCGCCTCTAATTGAGTTGAGTAAAGACAAGGACAAGACAATTACTATAATTTACGACTCACGCATGCGCCACTACAAAGTCATGAGAGGGACACACCCCCTTCGCTCTGTCTCTCATACACACACGGACCTCCCCGAGCCTCCGCGTGCATTACCTCATCACTCTCTTGTTTCTTGCTCGTGAGCTGGTCCACGAACATTAGTGGTGCAGGTATAGTTCAGCAAGGTTTACAAGGATCTATGGAACGATCCAATTTCCGGGTTGATAATCTCTGCTATGGTCGATTACCAAATCGTGTTCCCCCATTTAAATTTGAGACACTTGCATTTAATGAACCAATCGAAAATTTGGGTCAATAAATGTAAAGCCTTTTATGTGAATTGCTTACTATGAATACTGGTATAACTTGCCTGTTTACATTTATATGGGCCTACTTCTGTATTTGCATTCTTAATTGACTTAATTGATATATATATATATATATATATATATATATATATATATATATATATATATATATTCGAATAGGCCTATATAGGCAGACTTGAGTGTGTGTGTGCGTGCATGTCTTTAACGCAGGCAGGCATGTCGCTAAAATCTCTATCTCTATCCTCAATCCTCTTCCTCTGTGGTGCAGCCCATCTCCTCCAGGTGGTGCGAGCCAAGGGGAAGTGTGACCTGGTCTTCCAGGGCTTCTCGAACTGTCTGCTCAAACTAGGCGACAGCATGGCCAACTATCCCCCGGATCTAGAGGAGAAGGAGAATCTGCAAACCATCTGCACGTGAGCTACACACCTCTATCTATATCTGTCCATCAGAGAAATGCCCGCTTTCTCATCCGTCATTCTGTCTGTCTATTGGTCCGCTACTCTCTCTCTCTCTCTCTCTCTCTCTCTCTCTCTCTCTCTCTCTCTCTCTCTCTCTCTCTCTCTCTCTCTCTCTCTCTCTCTCGATATGTTGATTATGGGGGGGGGTAATAATAAAAAATTAAAAAATAGCTATATATTTAAATCACGTCATAACAGATATTTATGATCCGATACCATAGCCGAGACAGGCTGTGAAAAAGCCCAGAATGAACAAAACGAGGCCCAGCTAACAAGAAAGGGGTTGGTCCGTCACGCCCCTCTCGCGCAGTCCTCGATCCAAACCGGGTGGGCGCCAGATGGCATGCACGAGGGCCCCCGGTTTAATTCGGCGACAGCTCCATCATGACAGTTTCGAGCCTCCGCCCGAGCAGCAGCAGGCGGGGAGCGTTAATATGGCTTCACACACACACGCACACACGCACGCGCGCGCGCGCACACACGCGCACACACACACACACACACACACACACACACACACAAGCACAAGTTAATTGCTCTGAGATATACCAGCGACACGGGTCGGTTCAGAGGTCAACATCAATAAGTCTAGATTGGATTAGATACGCGGGAGGATGGGGGTAAGAGGGGGTACCTCCACGCGCCAGATAGCTGGTGTCGGTGTCGAACCAGCAAGTGAGACAAATAAAGAGAAAGGATAAAAGACACACAAACACAAAGGAAAGAAAAAAGGTTTGTACACATTTTCTAAAATATCAGAGGATTGATCTTATTAGACCGAGAAAACGTCCATAAAGGGCCGGTAAAAAGGCGTTTGGGTTCACTACAGAGAAGCAGAGTATCAATAAAGTAAAATTGGGAATACCGGGGGAAACAGCAGCAATAACAAATTCTGAGGGTTATTCAAAATGTAAAAGAAGGGATTTTATGTAAACACAAAATCAAAAATAAACAAAAAAGGGAGATGCTAGACGATGGATGGGCGACGGACGAATCTGCGTGTTGGGCTCCTATATTTTTTGGCAAGTTGTAGTGTAAGACCAGGCGTGAGAGAGTGTGGGTGTATAGAGAGATAGAGAAAGAAAGAGGGGGAAAGGGTAGAGGAGGGGGCTGTAAGCAGCGAGGGGGCGGATGCATGCAATCACAGAACAGTATCTTTCAAATAAAACTGAATGAATGTGTCCAGCTGATAGGATACTTATGTTATCTCAACGATATAACAATCGTGTGATAAGCTTATTTGTTTTCCTTTCAACACATAAAACAGTCTTCATTAAATACAGCAAATTTATACAGATTATCAGGCCTATTATTACTATTGTGAATTATTATTACTGTTTTCAATCTTATTATTATTATTATTATATTATTATAAAACCAGGATGTTTTAATCATAAAAGATTAGAGGCTGATCCCATTCATTATTTGAATATGCATGTCCATGGATGTTTTCTGCCCTGCCATGCCATCCCTTGAAGGTTTGCTAGTCAAAGACTGAACCTAACTGCCTCTTCTCTGTCCTTCTAGTTATTGGGACAACTTTCACTCCTGCTCTATCACGGCGTTGGCAGACTGCCAAGATGGCGCCACAGAGATCTGGGAAAAACTGAAAACGGATTCCACCACTAACTTGAAGTTCAGCGGCAGCTTGTTTGAACTCTGTGGGAGCAGGAACCAGGGGTCCAAAACCAACGTCTCTCGCGGCCTCACCCTGCTTCTAACGGCATTTTCTGCCCTAGTGACTTGGCTTGCATTTTAGTCGAAGAAAAAAAACGAACAAAATAAAAGAAGAAAAAAGAGGGAAAATAACCCACAAACAAAAACAGAAGAAGAAAAAATAAAAAAAGAGTGCTAGCCATGTTCGACTCAAAATACTTCAAGACAGAAAAATTATGATAAATGTCATCTGACTACAAGCACCCCAATGGATTATGTCGATTCGCAGAAGCCTTGATTTAGCCATATAATGACATTGGAAGGCCAGTTGCTGAGAGCGCTCGTCCAATCATATTCGTCTGGTCAGGGGTCACTAACATCAAAAATTAAACAGGTGTTGGCTTGAAATGATGATGACATTTAGATCGATCCTTGTCATTTACAATCGTGGAATTACACAGTATGAATGAATAATTAATAACTAATGGGCCTAGACCTCACTGTTATTGCAAGCAGGGTGATCGCTAGCTACCGCTTACACAGTAGGCCTATATGCTAGTAGATTAGGATGTACCATTATTACCAGGCAATGCTTAACCTTAACGAGTTCTTCTTAGAGACAATGGAAGTTTACTCCAGGCTGGCCTATTTCGGCCAAGGCCTTTAACGTCCATTTTAGATATCCGTTATTTCAGTTATTCATTTAGCCAAATATGTCATGTCAAGCCAAGAATACATGGTTAGGATGCTTGTTGGTGATTAAATGAAGACGTTTGTACTTTCATAAGAGAATATGCTTAAAGAAAATTATCTATATCCCTTCACCGTAGAGAAATGTATTAAATGTTATATGACCACAAATGGGTCTCAAGAGGGACCAGTGGTGACACTGACCGGAAGGTTTGGAAGTGTTCCAACTGTGGCAATACGAGGACCTAAACAAGGCTAGTGTAGATAGAGGAATCGTGGCTAAAAGTACTATGACTGTTCCCAATAAGACAAAGCCCTGTAGCGTCCCTTACAAGGAATCGCCTAAATCAATGTAGGTTAGGAGTAATTTATTTTAGGTAACATACCTCCAAAAATACAGAGTATCACGATAGTATTCTGAAAATAATCCCATTGCAAGAGGAAGGAATATTTTCTCTCTTTTTTTTAATGCTAGCTTTATTTGATGTTGCCAAGGCACCGACCACGTTTTCACTGCCTTCAAAAAAAGACGATGTGTATTTGGTTTGTTCGTTCGTCCGTTTGTTTGTTCATGGGGATGTTGCATATACAAATCTGACTTATTCAAAATCATCTATTATAAAACAAGAGACTATGTATAGTTATCAAATGATTTTAAGTAAAAAAAAAAAAAAAGATAGAGATAATTTATCCCAACAGATTTAAAAACAGATGAATAATATACAGGTATATTGACAAAAAGTC
>CM030186.1:1658638-1661138 GCA_017639675.1 Aplochiton taeniatus | reverse complement strand
AATGTGATTTCCTGGATTTTTTTCTCATTTTTGTCTCTCATAGTTGAAGTGTACCTGTGATGAAAATTACAGACCTCTCTCATCTTTCTAAGTAGGAGAACTTGCACAATCAGTGGCTGACTAAATACTTTTTGGCCCCACTGTATATATATTCTATTCAACATGCTATATATATATATATATATATATATTCCATTTGAAAATAATCCCACTTTCAAGTTAAATCGATTTTGAGGATTGTTTTAAGCCTCAATAAAAAGAAAGGACTGACACTATCTTCCCACGATATTAATTTATTTTGTGGATATTGAGGAGCAAGAGAGAGAAGTTGAGAGGGGAGAAGGTTCAAACAACAAAAAGAAAAGGGAGAAGAAAAGGAAAGAGGAGGTGGTGGTTGTGCGTAAATAACAATAATAATAAAATGGCCAACGTGTTGTCCTCCGGTGTTCATCTCCTCTCTTCAGATTACGTTACAAAACACCAGGGGTAGCCACGGCAACACACGGCTCCTTGATGATCACAAATACGCCTGTAAAAAGAACAACATCACACACACACACACACACACACACACAGACACACACATACAGTAGTTATGCAGCCATACAGACAGACAGTTGGGAAGGCAGAGAAAAAGACAGGCAGATAGACAAGCAGTTAGGCCAGCAAGCAGACAGACAGCTAATACTTAGCACCCTGAGATGCATTTCACAGAAGTAAGCTGAAGAAAGTCAGAGACAGTGAGATTGAGAGAATAGAGAAGATGAGAGACAGAGAGATGAGAGAGGAAGAGAAACATGAGAGAGAGAAATAGAGTTAGAGAGAGAGAGAGAGAGAGAGAGCGAGAGAGAGAGAGAGAGAGAGAGAGAGAGAGAGAGAAAGAGAAAGAGGGAAAGAGAGAAAGAGAGAAAGAGAGAGAGAGAGAGAGAGAGAGAGGGGGGGGGGGGGACATAGATGAAGGAATCCTACATAACCCACTTACTGTATATCACCATGACAACCACTTCTCCCGACCTCGGAACTCCCAGTGGCATTCCACTCTGACTCTATGCTATTCCCTCCTCTCTCTCTCTCTCCTTCTCTCTCTCTCTCTTTCTCTCTCTCTCTCTCTCTCTCTCTCTCTCTTTCTCTCTCTCTCCATCATTCTCCCTCTCTCTCTGTCTCTCTCTCTCTCTTTCTCTCTCTCTCTCCATCATTCTCTCTCTCTCTCTCTCTTTCTCTCTCTCTCTCCATCATTCTCCCTCTCTCTCTGTCTCTCTCTCTCTCTTTCTCTCTCTCTCTCCATCATTCTCCCTCTCTCTCTGTCTCTCTCTCTCTCTCTCTTTCTCTCTCTCTCTCCATCATTCTCCCTCTCTCTCTGTCTCTCTCTCTCGCTCTCTCTCTCCCTCCCTTGCTCCTAATACACAGGAGGGTCTCCGTGACAACTGGAGGAAAGGTTACAGTAAAGGTCAACCATTGTAAAAAATAAGAATATGTAATCTAAACAAAAATGTGTAAATATCATTTTGCCATAGAGGTTTTTTAAAGTCAACATAATTACAAGCAAACTATTTATCCACTCCCCAAACTAAAACAGAGCGGTTTATTACAAAAATAATCCTGACACCAACTGATACAGACATACACTCATATACATACAGAAATATGAAAGGGGAAAACGATGCAGGGAAATGTCAAGGAATTCTTCAAGGGGTCCTCAACAAGAGGAATATTATGTGAAAATAAAGAATGATAAGGATTAAAGAGAGAAAGGAAAAGAAATCATTTGTTGAAATAAATCTACTGTTACATTTGATTTTAAACACATGCATTTGTGGACCTTTGTTTCTATTCTTTAATTGTTTTTATGAACTTACATTTTAGACAAACCTATGATATTCCAAAAGACAACTGTATTTCTCCATAAGGCCTCTGTACAAAATACAAAAGGTTCAAGACTTTGTTTGGTTTACAGAACACATCTCTGACTGTAACGGGTTCAAACCCACATCTTTAGAAGACATCTCTGACTGTAACTGAGTGAGAACGGTTATAACTGTCTGTCTGTCTGTCTGTCTGTCTGTCTGTCTGTCTGAGTGAGAGAGGTTATAACTGCCTGTCTGACTGCATGGGAGAGGTTATAACTGCCTGTCTGTCTGCCTGGGAGAGGTTATAACTGCCTGTCTGTCTGCCTGGGAGAAGTTATAACCCTAGCAAGAAACCTCTATATGCCTGTCTCACAACTTCACTTGTTCTGTATGTAGCCGTCTGTCTGTTTGTCCATCCATTCATCACTCCATCAATTTATCCCTCCATCCATCAAATTAGGCCTGAAAGAAGAACGACGTCTATCTGTCTCTTTTATCATCTCTATTCCTCCTCCAAGTCTCCCCATCTCTTTCTCTTTGTTTGCCTTTGCCCCCCCTCTGACTATCTCCCTCTCTCCCTCCCTCACCCTCCCTTTCTCCCTCCCCCTCTCTCCCTCCCTCCCTCCCCCTCTCTCCCTCCCTCCCCCACCCTC
>CM030186.1:1643638-1646138 GCA_017639675.1 Aplochiton taeniatus | reverse complement strand
ATATATCTACTTAGACTAGGTAAATATAAAGATACATATATTTAAGACTCGGTAAATATGAAGATATATCTACTTAAGACTAGGTAAATATAAAGATATATCTACTTAAGACTCGGTAAATATAAAGATATATCTACTTAAGACTCGGTAAATATAAAGATACATATATTTAAGACTCGGTAAATATAAAGATACATATATTTAAGACTCGGTAAATATAAAGATACATATATTTAAGACTCGGTAAATATAAAGATATATCTACTTAAGACTAGGTAAATATAAAGATACATATATTTAAGACTCGGTAAATTTAAAGATACATATATTTAAGACGACATAGAATGTGCGAAACAGAGGAGAGAAAAGACTGAAGGTGCGGGGGGAGAATTCCAAAAATAGTGGCTTTAGATATTAATAGACAAACCAGCTCTGTAAATGGTTTCCCATGGAGAAGGTGAGAATAATGAGCTACGCATGATTCCAAACACTCCTCAGTCTACCCCCCCCCCACACACACACTCACACACACTCACACACACACTCTCTGTGCTTAGAAACACGCAGGCAAAAGCACCAACCGTGAGGCCAAGAGGGAGCATGGGACTGATCAGTCCATCAGTCAGGCCCGGTTTGGCTCCGTTTAGGAAAAGGTGTAAAAACAGCAGCACCATACTGTCCCCTCCCCCCCCCCTCTCTCCCTCCGTCTCCCCCCTCTCTCCCTCCGTCCCCCGCCCCCCCCCCCCCCCTTCCCCCTCGATATCGCTGGGTGAGTGAGAGGACCCTTGACTCAATCTGGCACGGCAATAAAACAGAACCTCTTACAGTAAAAACACAATCGGAAGCTTGTCCTCCCCCTTCTGGCTCCCATTATCTCTGTCTCTGTCTCTCTCTCTCTCTCTCTCTGTCTCTCTGTCTCTCTCTCTCTCTCTCTCTCTCTCTCGCCCTCTTCCTGCCTCCCCTCTCTTTTTCTTTTGTATTTTCTCTCTTTCTGTCTCTCTGTGCCCCCCTCTCTGTCTCTCCCTCCTCTCTCTTTCTGTCTCTCTGTGCCCCCCTCTCTGCCCCCCCCCCCCCCCCTCTTTCCTCCTCTCTCGCTCTCTCTCTCTCTCTCTCTCTCTGTGAATAATTGAACACCTGTGTGTTGGTTAGAAATGTCAGGCACTCGTTTTGCTGAGATCAACAGACAGGGGGGGGGGGGGGGGGGATGAGCAGATGATTAGAGAGGGGGATGAGCAGACGATTAGAAAACAGTCATTAAGGCAGGGAGGAGAAAGAGAGAGGGGGAGAGAGGAAATGGGGGAGGAGAAAGAGAGGAGAAGGAGAGAGGAAAAGAGGGGAGGAGAAAGGGGTGAGGCAGGGGAGGTTGTTTGTATGACAGTCATGGCTGACATTTTTGTCACCAAATGTCATTATTTTCAAACGGTCTCCTGAATTATTCAGATTCCTATCAGACACCACCAAATACCACAGGCCCTGTGCTCCCCAGACAGTAAAACACACACACCCAGACAAACATCGTGGGGCCATCAACTGTTTGAAATGAACTTTTAGACTCACCGGCCATGGGGACTGGTAAATTAAAACATTCACCGGCCAACCATATTTTTTTACCGGCCAAAATAGTAAATTGTCTTTTTGTCACATACACATTAATTGTTTGAAACTACGCTTGAAATCAAATCCGTAACATTAAATATTCAAACGCGGGAAATGGAGTTGGGAAACTACGCACCCTCAAAAAAGTTGAACCTGTTTGTCGGTTTGTAGGTTTGTCATGTGTCAAACTCTGACGGACAGCAACAGCGCGAGCGTAAATTACACTAAAACGAGATCGAGACTCAGCAGAGTTTTTTCATACATGACAATTTTGGTCCAATCATTTACCCGCCAATGTGATGAATAGCCTTCTGGGATTTGCTCGCCAAACGTAAAATCCACCCGCCTTTGGCACTTGCTTGGTGGGTGTTCATTTCGGACCCTGATACTCCGGAAATAAAAATGTGGTGCATTAAAAGGGCGCATTTTACACTCCAAAACACACCCACCCAACCCACACACACACACGCACTTCATTCAATGACAGGAAATAGGGAGTAGGAACGATGTCGGCTAGAGTTCACACACAAAGCCCTTCATGCTGTGAGGAAAGTCCCTTGCTGAAGTTATTTGGACTACAAAGATGGCCGACATGGCATGACATACGTACCCTACTACATTCATTCATACATCTAATTACCCCCTGACCTATGTCCTGTGTAACTCAATGCATGGGAGACTGGAAAATTCATCATAACAAATACACACATACCCTAATATGTTTTACTACCGCTAAAGAAACATGAGAAAATAATAACCCTACTACATACATACCATAATAACCCTACTACATACATACCATAATAACCAACATACAAAGCCTTTATCTACTTCTACACAGATTACTCTTGCTGTCTCTGACGATGAGCAGGAGGTATTGATGCCTTTGAGTTGGAATCCATAG
>CM030186.1:1613638-1618638 GCA_017639675.1 Aplochiton taeniatus | reverse complement strand
CACACACACACACACACACACACACACACACAGACACACAGACACACTGTCTGACGCACAAACAAGGAAGATAAAAGACTAAAATAAAACTCCTGACAGGCACTGTTATAAACTGGTGTGTGTGTGTGCGTGTGTGTGTGTGTGTGTGTGAGACTGTGACAGGTGTGTGTGTGTGAGCGGCGTGTGTGTGGGAGAGAGGCGTGCCAACTAGCCTGGCGTCAGAGTGGCAAAGACGTCAGCCAGAACGGATGGCACAACTCACACACACACACACACACACACACACACACACACACACACACACACACACATAGATACTACTGTGTGTGTGTGTATGTGCTCCCGAAGGTCACAGCTCTTCGTGTGTGTGTGTGTGTGTGTGATAAGCAGTAACCCCCGCCCCCCTACCAACACACATCCGTACGATGCCAGGCCTCTCCTCTACGCCAATCAGAGAAGGTTCTTAGGGTGCCAGGGTGTGTGTGTGTGTGTGTGGCGTCTGACGATAGACACAGCCTGCCAATGACATCAGCGTTTCTAATCGTCCTTGGCAACGGCGCGATCACACAGTGTGACACCCTGACCATCTCTCACACTCCTCCTTTGCCCTGTTCTCTCTCTCTCCCTCTCTCTCTCTCTCTCTCTCTCTCTCTCTCTCTCTCGCCTTTCATCCCCCTTTCCTGTCCACAACTCCAAAAAACGTCATATCCTCCCTCCCCCTCCCCACCTCCCCCTCTCTCTCTCCTCCCTCCTTACTCCCCCCCCCCCCCTCCTCTCCCTCTCCTCCCTCCCTCCCTCCCTCCCTCCCTCCCTCCCTCCCTTGCCAGATGGAGGAGCCGTGGGGATCTGCTGACCATCTAAAACCAGGCCACCATCTTTAAAGGGAACCTTCTTCCCATTTCCTGTCTGTCCGTTCTGTCACACGCTCAGGAGAGAGGCTGACCCTGGGTTTAACCCCTGACCTTTCAACTGTCTGTTGATATTCACGCCTAGGGGGATTTCAATATGAGTCTGTGTGTGAGGGGGTATCTATGTGTGTGTTGGTGAGTCTGTGTCTCAGTGTCTATGAGTGTGTGTGTGCGGGTGTGTGTCTGTGGGTCAGTGCCTGTGTGTAGAACATGTGTGTGTATGAGTTGGCCTGTGTGTGTGCCTGTGTGTGTGTGTGTATGCGCACGAGAATGCGTGTGTGTGTGTGTGTGTGTGTGTGTGTGTGAGTAGGCCCATGCGTTTGTGAGTGTTAGTCTGTTTGTACAACAGCTGAAATGTCAACTATTGAATGTTGTCCAGCATTTCACCATGTGACATTTCACCTACACAAGGGGGAGGGAAGGGGGGAGAGAGGAAGAGACGGAGGGGAGGAAGAGATGGGGGGAGAGAATGGAGGAGAGGTCTTGATGTCTAGTTGAGATGACGTCTCCCTCGCTGCCCACGGCAACAGCTGACAGACAAATTAGTCATACTCGCTGCTCATTATTTGATACGTGGAATGAAATATGGTTTACATCTTTGTGTGGTCAGTGACATAACTGTGCTGTTTCTATGGTGACAAACAAAAAATCCACAGGCTTTATTCCAAAACAACAACTAACAAAAACACTCCATACTCAGTACTTCAAGGGGACACTCCGATTGGCTAACACGTCACGAGATGACACTCCGATTGGTTAGCACGTCACCAGATGACACTCCTTTTTGCTAACACGTCACCAGATGACACTCCTATTGGCTAACACGTCACCAGATGACACTCCTATTGGCTAACACGTCACCAGATGACACTCATATTGGTTAACACTCACCAGATGACACTCCTATTGGCTAACACGTCACCAGATGACACTCCTATTGGCTACCACGTCACCAGATGACACTCCTATTGGTCAACACACACCAGATTCCAATTGGTTAACACGTCACCAGATGACACTGTTATTGGCTAGCCTCCAGCAGATAACACTCCTATTGGTCAACACACACACCACCACAGCCAATAAATACAATGGGCAGAGAACCAGCCTTGCAGGGACTCCAACTCCCATCAGCCACCTGTACTTTCTGTGCACTGTCTTGGAGTGAAGAGGATACTGGACAACAAGCTCCAATGCCTCGAGTCTTTCTTTGATTAAGATGTGAGACTTTGACTTTGGTACAAGCTGCCTGGGTCCTGTGTGTGTGTGTGTGTGTGTGTGTGTGTGTGTGTGTGTGTGTGTGTGCAGAGCACTGAGGAGGACATGTTGTCACAGAGTAGTGCTGAGGAGGAACGGTTATGAAGAAAAAAAACGACATGAATAATTAACGTAGCAAACATCAATTATGCATCGTGATTAGTAACCAAGCAACAATGTTTACCCTGTCTTTAATAAATCAATAGAAGCCAGAGGGCAAAACGACAGAAGATGGAGAAAGAGAGAGAGAGAGAGAGAGAGAGAGAGAGAGAGAGAGAGAGAGAGAGAGAGAGAGAGAGATTTAGAGAGAGAAACGGAGTTTCCACCTGACTTCAGTCTGCCAATTCTCATACCAGACTCTGAGGTACCAGCAAATAACTCTCCCTCTGCCTTTCTCTCTCTCTGACACACCCACCCACCCCCACACACACACACACACACACGCGCCTACACACACCCACACACACCTACACACACACACACACACCTACACACACACACACACCTACACACACACACACACACACACGCGCCTACACACCCACCTACACACACACACACACCTACACACACACACCGAACCGCCAGTGTGTTTGGGGTGTTTGCAACAGGAGGGTGTCTGATAAACACAAGGTGGTTTAACTAGATCACTGAGACGGAATAGAAGTGAAGGAGACAGAGAGAGAGATGGAAAGAGACAGAAAGAGACATAAATGGAGAGAAGGAGAGACAGAGAGAGACAGAAATGGGGAGAAAGAGAGCGAGAGAAAGGGATAGAGAAAGAGAGGGAGAGAGAGAGAGAGAATACCAATTACCAATACCCTCTAATTATTACAATCCAAAACCAAACCATCAAATTGTATAATCACTTCAAAATGAAAAAGTCCAACTCCCACCATTACAACAGCCAAGGAATGAGAAGGGTGCCCTCATCCAGCTGGTCCTGGGGGGTCACTACACAACACCTCAGGACTATCCTCATCCAGCTGGTCCTGGGGGGTCACTACACAACACCTCAGGACTATCCTCATCCAGCTGGTCCTGGGGGGTCACTACACAACACCTCAGGACTATCCTCAGACTATCTGGACCAACCAAATGAGAAACACAACAAAGAGAAAATAAAAACATCATATTGAAAGAGAGAGAGAGAGAGAGAGAGAGAGAGAGAGAGAGAGAGAGAGGAGAAATGAAGAGAGGAGAGTATTTAAAACATGGAGAGAGAGAAAATGAAAATCAATAGTTCTGTTCTTCAATCAGCACCTCAATCACTGTCCACACCCACTCACCCACCCACCCACCCAACCACACACACACCCACACACCCACAGACACACATACACACAGACACACAGACACCTTATTGAGCGTCTGGACACAGCCTTCTTCTCTGTAAGGGGGATCATTAAGGAGGTGTGCATGACAACCTGGCTTAACCTTCCCTAAAGACCAGATCAGGAGCTAAGCTGCTTTAACACAGAGGCCCTGTCTGTGTGTGTGTGTGTGTGTGTGTGTGTGTGTGTGTGTGTGTGTGTCTGTGTGTGTGTGTGTGTGTGTGTCTGTGTGTGTGTGTGTGTGTGACGGTGCAGCAGTGTTTACTAGTAATTCATCAGTCTAATTAACACTGCTCTATATGGAGGGAGGACTGGTGAGTCTCACACACACACACACACACACACAGACAAACACACACATACACATACACACACACACACACACACACACACACACACACAAACAGGCCCTAATTGAATTTGAAATGCCTGCCTGCCTGCCTGTCTGTCTGTCTGCCTGTCTGCCTGTCCGCCTGTCTACCTACTGTAGAGCTGCTTCTCAGACTGATGAAGTCATCTACATGCTAATTAGACTAGCGGGGCCACACTCAAGGAGGGCCTGTATGTGTGCCTGTGTGCGTGTGTGTGTGTGTGTGAGTGAGAGAGGGTTTGCGTGTTTGAAGGGACTGTGTGTTTGAATCTCAGTGGATTCATTGCAGCTGCTTACAGAACCAAATAAAAACAGCTTTCACACACCACACACACAGACACACACACACCTCTCTCTCTCTCTCTCTCTCTCTCTCTCTCTCTCTCTCTCTCTCTCTCTCTCTCTCTCTCTCTCTCTCTCTCTCTCTCTCTCTCTCACACACAGAGTGAGGTCTCCTCCTCCTCCTCCTCTTCTTCCTCCTCCTCCTCCTCCTCTTCCTCCTCCTCCTCCTCCTCTTCTTCCTCCTCCTCCTCCTCCTCCTCCTCTTCCTCCTCCTCCTCCTCCTCCTCCTCCTCTTACTCCTCCTCCTCCTCCTCCCACCCACCCCATTCTGACCCGTTCAACCTTAGCGCCGTCAGAGGGAGACCAACCACTAATGAAACACTGGATCTTAATTCAAAATGATGCATTCATTACATTTAAGGAAGTGTGAACGCTCCAAGAAAAAAACTCTTGTTTTAAAAAACTCTTGTTTTAAAAAACTCTTGTTTTAAAAAACTCTTGTTTTAAACAACACTTGTTTTAAAAAACTCTTGATATATTTCTGAACATGGCTCAGCAAACAGCAATCAAAACACTAAGTCCATTTCTTAACAAGCAGACCAGACCAACATTCCTCTTGTTTGAGTTGGTGACCTCACCATCTGGCATCAAGCTGTTCTGCTCTCCTCCACGGCAATTCAGCATTTCAACAGTAGAATAACAATCACTTATATTTATTTATATATTTATAGATAATGAATATATATATATATATATTTAGACACTGTGTATATAGTATAAACTGTGTGTATGTGATGCTAAACACATCTAAATGATTGAATATGTTCTAGATATGTTTGTAATAAATAT
>CM030186.1:1606138-1608638 GCA_017639675.1 Aplochiton taeniatus | reverse complement strand
ACACACACATATACAAAAATACACATGCATACATTAAAAAGACAATTGTGTACACAAAAAACACATACATAAGAAGAAAATACATAAGACACAGATACAGACACAGACACAGACACAGACACAGACACAGACACAGACACAGACACACACACACACACACACACACACAGACACAGACACAGACACAGACACAGACACAGACACAGACACAGATACAGACACAGATACAGACACAGACACAGACACACAGACACAGTAGGGGTGTAAGATATCGATACACTTGAGTACTGCAATTTTGTGATATTATATCGATTCTCCAAAACCCCAACTGTAAAAAAAAATGTTTTATCTTTTTTCTTTACTGTTCACTGATATAGGCAAATATTATTTCGTATTATAAAATTACCTTATGATGTATTGAATGTACAGACTTTGATAAATACAAATGCTGATCCCACTGTTCTGATATAATAAAAAGTAAACTGTTTTAATGTATATATTGGTGTGTTCTTCATAGTTTTCCTAAAATTAGATTTGACCTCCCCCCCCACACACACACACGATATATTAAATCGTAACCTCTGTATAGTGATATAACATATTGCCAGATTCTCCCCAATACACAACCCTAATAACAAACACAAAGAAATAAATAGGATGCAAGAACACACACAGACAAAGACACATTAATGTACACGCACACAGGTGCATGTACACACACGTGCATGTGCATGTACACACACACACACACACACACACACACACACACACACACACACATACACAGGGCTGAGCCCCAGGCTCCAGTGAGTAAAGATTATAGAGTGAGGAGTGCTAATGAACGGCTGGGAGAAGAAGCAGCACTAATGAATGAACGAACACACACACACACACACACACACACACACACACGCAAACACAAACACATAAACACACACACACCTCTCCATCCCTTCTTCTATTCAGACAACCCTCATCTCTCTCTCCTTCCCTCTGCCTATATACCCCTCTAGCCCCCCCCCTCTCTCGCTCTCCTTCCCTGTCTATATAACCCCTCTCTCTCTCTCTCTCTCTCTCCCTCCCTCTCTCTCTCTCTCTCTCTCTCCCTCTCTGGCCCCCCTCTCTCGCCTTCCTTCTATCTTTGTACCCCTCTAGGCCTTTCTTCCTCATTCTCTCTCCTTTATTCTCCCTCCTTCCCTCACCATCTCACTTTTTCTCCTTTTTCCCAGTATTCTTTATTCTACCCTTCACTCTTCATTGATACTTGGATGAAGACATCTCACCCCCCCCCACCCCCCCACCCCCCCCCCCTTGTCTATACCTCCTTCAACGGTTAACCCGCCACCCCTCCCCTCATCAATGAATTCCACGCTTCCCATATGCCTGACACGCTCCAAAGACAAATAAATAAGTACACACACAAACGCACACGCACACGCACACGCCAACCCCAACTGGTGTCTCCCTGCTGTTGTTCCCTTCTGGAGTGTCGCCTGCCACTCAATTCACCTCTCTCCCTCTCTCCCCCTCTCTCCCCCCCCCTCTCTCTCTCTCTCTCTCTCTCTCTCTCTCTCTGCTTCACAAAAGTGTGTGTGCACGTGACTCTGTGTTTGTGACTGTGTGTGTGTGTGTGTGCGTGCGTGCTTGTGAGGGGACTGAATGAGGCGTTGCCTTGGCAACGGAGTCACACTGATCTGCCGCAGTGGAGAAATTGGGTGTTGGTGGGGGTTGAGGGAGAATGAGAATAAGAGAGGAGCACCACTGTGTGTGTGTGTGTGTGTGTGTGTGTGCACGTGTGTGTGTGTGTTGAATGGGGTGTCATTGACAAAGTCCCGCCCTGCAGAAAAGCTAGAAACTTGAAGGAGAAGAAGAGAACAAGAGAGAAGTGTGTGTGTGTGTGTGTGTGTGTGTGTGTGTGTGGCCATTATAGCACATCTGGCTGGTGTGTGAGTTATTGTGTATTTGATATTGTTGTTGGAGTGTGATGTGTAGTATATGTGTGTATGTGCGGAGGAAGTGTGTGTGTGTGTGTGTGTGTGTGTAGTCTGCCAGCCCATGAATGTCAAGAGCAATGCAGCAACACCCAAGGGCAGACAAAGAGACAGTGGAAGTGACACATACACACACACACACACACACACACACACACACACACACACACACACACACACACACACACACACACACACACACACACACACACAGACACAGACACACACAGACACACACACACAATGTGGTGTACCAGCTTTGTACTTCATTAAATCACACAGTGTTTTTGAGAGCTTCTTTCCCCCAGAGCATCAGACTCTAGCTTCCAAGACGAACAGTGATAGTAATCATTACCCACCACCCTCTATCCCCTAACCCCTAAACCCAACCTCTACCCACCACCACACACCACCCTCTACCCCTAACCCTAACCCTCTACCCCCTAACCCCTAAACCCAACCTCTACCCACCACCACACACCACCCTTTACCCCTAACCCTAACCCTCT
>CM030186.1:1598638-1603638 GCA_017639675.1 Aplochiton taeniatus | reverse complement strand
ATACATATATGTTGACACGGTCCCTTTACTGCCACCTTGGGCCACATACATATATGTTGACACGGTCCCTTTACTGCCACCTTGGGCCACATACATATATGTTGACACGGTCCCTTTACTGCCACCTTGGGCCACATACATATATGTTGACACGGTCCCTTTACTGCCACCTTGGGCAACATACATATATGTTGACATGGTCCCTTTACTGCCACCTTGTCGCCCCCTTCCTCGACTGCTTTTAGAACGACTGTTTGGTGCCACCTTAAGGGATGGCTGTTGTCTATTTTGGATGCTTAACGTTATTTCCATGTCGCACAGAGTTACCTACACTCGTCTAGATTGTTTTTACATCTAAAAACAACAATTACGTTTCACTGTTTAGCATCTATGCTAACCTTTTGACTGTGAGGCTATGTGGGATAGCTTAGCACAAATGGAAAGAAGGCAAAACATGCAAAATAGTGAATTACTTCTTTGAGATTCCCTACAGATCATTCATGCATCATATCCCTAAAAAATATCACAGTTAATACACAGCAAGAGAAAAGGCTATCAAAGGCCGGA
This sequence comes from Aplochiton taeniatus, assembly GCA_017639675.1. NCBI lineage: Eukaryota > Metazoa > Chordata > Actinopteri > Galaxiiformes > Galaxiidae > Aplochiton > Aplochiton taeniatus. The sequence goes on along the minus strand of CM030186.1, from coordinate 1,603,071 downwards.
AAAGAGCAACAATGACCTTTACTGGGGTGGAATCCACAGGGTGTGTACACCAGTCAATCACACAAGAAAAGATGTGTGCTTCCTCCAACAGAAACAAATATCTACCGTGGTGCCTCAAAGCTTATTGCTGTGCTTTTTAAGATGACTCTCGAGACATTTGGATGTTGGAGAAAAAAAATGTCCCTTTATTTAGGACTGGATCAAAAGCAGGCGCTCATAATATTTCTGCAGAGGTTTCTTTTGGATTAATGTGGCTTTCCTGGACAGTAGTCTCTTCACAACTGCCAACTTTGATAAACTCCTTGTGTTCCATTGAGGGCACGAGCGCATAACCTTTGAAGTACGACCCTAACAGACACAGTTCTCTGTCCTTACTCTCTGCCCTGCAGAACACAGCACCATCTTCTGGTGGGGGCAGGAACTGCACCAGCTCAAACCCAGCCCAAACACATGAGGTCAGAGGTCAGATGTGTTTTCACCCCAGCAGTCCTCGGTGGGAATCTAAACCCTGACCCCTGACCTTTGTCGCTGACGGAGCAACTCCCTCGCCTTCGGGGACCCCATGTTCCAGGGGCAGGGAGAAGTAGAGAGAGAGAGAGAGAGAGAGAGAGAGAGAGAGAGAGAGAGATTGTAGTGACCATTGAGACTGTTCTACGGTAGAATCTCTATGTTAGTGACTGTAGACGCGGTACACACATCATTATGAACACACACTACCAGAGGAGGTGGGTTTGTGTGCATGGCGTGGGTCGAGGAGGAGGAAGAGGTTTGTGTCATGTATTATGGAGGAGGAAGAGGAGGAGGAGGTCTCTGTGTACAGTATTATGGAGGAGGAAGAGGAGGAGGAGGAGGAGGAGGTCTCTGTGTACAGTATTATGGAGGAGGAAGAGAGGGAGGAGGAGGAGGAGGTCTCTGTGTACAGTATTATGGAGGAGGAGGAGGAGGAGGTCTCTGTGTACAGTATTATGGAGGAGGAGGAGGAGGAGGAGGTCTCTGTGTTCAGTATTATGGAGGAGGAGGAGGAGGTCTCTGTGTACAGTATTATGGAGGAGGAAGAGGAAGAGGAGGAGGAGGTCTCTGTGTACAGTATTATGGAGGAGGAGGTCTCTGTGTACAGTATTATGGAGGAGGAAGAGGAGGAGGAGGAGGAGGTCTCTGTGTACAGTATTATGGAGGAGGGGAAGCAGCCCTGTAGCAGAGTGCCAACCTACAGAGTAGACAGCTAGTGTTCTACCAACGACTACAGAATACACACAGCTACGACGACTGGAAGGGTGTGTGTAGGTGTGTGTGTAAGGGAAGAGGTAATTTGTAATGTTTTTAAAGAGTTAGAAGTGTGTGCGTGTGTGATATGTGTTAATTAGATCACATAAGTGTGACTCTGCTAAGGTATGTCTGTGTGTATGTATATGTGTAAGTATGTGTGTTTTTCTGCTAGTGTGTGTGGGTGTGTGTGCGTGTGTGTGTGTGTGTGTGTGTGTGTATGTGTATGTATGTGTGTTTTCCTGCTAGTGTGTGTGTGTGTGTGTGTGTGAGTGTGTGTGTGTACCTGAGTTCACCAGCTCCTGCTCCATCACCCCGCAGCCCAACACCTCCAGCCAGTCACCTTGGAAACGCACCTCCATCTCAAAGGAGGGATGTGTGAAGGGGAAGTAGCAGTCCACCCAACGGACCTCCAGGTCTGACGGACGAGAGGAAGGAGGGAAGGGAAGGAGGAGTGGGGGGATGAGGGGGTGGAAGAAAGGATGAAGGGAAAGGTGAAGATGAATAACAGTACTGATACCCTGAACAATACATTCAAATAAGAAACGTTCCCCTAGTTTACATTCAAATAAGAAACGTTCACCTAGTTTACATTCAAATAAGAAACGTTCCCCTAGTTTACATTCAAATAAGAAACGTTCACCTAGTTTACATTCAAATAAGAAACGTTCACCTAGTTTACATTCAAATAAGAAACGTTCCCCTAGTTTACATTCAAATAAGAAACGTTCCCCTAGTTTACATTCAAATAAGAAACGTTCCCCTAGTTTACATTCAAATAAGAAACGTTCACCTAGTTTACATTCAAATAAGAAACGTTCACCTAGTTTACATTCAAATAAGAAACGTTCACCTAGTTTACATTCAAATAAGAAACGTTCACCTAGTTTAAATTCAAATAAGAAACTTTCACCTAGTTTACATTCAAATAAGAAACGTTCACCTAGTTTACATTCAAATAAGAAACTTTCCCCTAGTTTACATTCAAATAAGAAACTTTCCCCTATTTTACATTCAAATCTTCAGTCCCATCTAGAATCCATTTAAAGACAAGTCTGTGCTGGTTTCAGCCGGTCTCAGCTGTACCAAACAGGTGTGTGACCAGGCCTATAGCTCACCTGTACCAAACAGGTGTGTGACTAGGCGGGTGAGCGTCTGCTTCAGGTCAAACTCCACCATCTTGACGGCCTCCAAGGTGTGGCTCTCCTGCTTCTGGGGTGTCCTGCGACCGCCGCTCTCAAACAACGACAGGTCCTCTCCGTTCTGCACTCTGGCAAACAGCTGGGGGGGGCGCGCACACACACACACACACACACACACACACACACACACACACACACGCATACACGTGAGCATATGCCCAAAAGCACAGGAGCTTTAATACGTCTCCGTCAGTAACAAAGGTGTTAAATGGATGTATTCTGTTTGATAGTATTGTCACCTCGTGGTTGGAGAAGAGGCGCACCCCCTCCATCTGGTGGAACACGGGGTAGTGGCTGGCGTCGATCTCGTCCCTCCTGTACACGTCACCCGCCAACAGGAAGGCGTCCAGACCCGACCTCACCAGCTCCCTCTGGTGGGCGGAGGTATGGGCGCGCAGCATCAACTTCCTGTGGAGGAGAAGAAGAAGAGGCATGGTGACAGAACAGAAGAAGAAGAAGTCCGTTCAGAAACAACCTCTCTCTGACCTGTTGATGTAATAGTTTATAAGTTATATGAACATATTTATCACCTGTTGATGCAATAGTTTATAAGTTATATGAACATATTTATCACCTGTTGATGTAATAGTTTATAAGTTATATGAACATATTTATCACCTGTTGATGCAATAGTTTATAAGTTATATGAACATATTTATCACCTGTTGATGCAATAGTTTATAAGTTATATGAACATATTTATCACCTGTTGATGCAATAGTTTATAAGTTATATGAACATATTTATCACCTGTTGATGTAATAGTTTATAAGTTATATGAACATATTTATCACCTGTTGATGCAATAGTTTATAAGTTATATGAACATATTTATCACCTGTTGATGCAATAGTTTATAAGTTATATGAACATATTTATCACCTGTTGATGTAATAGTTGTCTCCTTTTTTCCGACTGGCATGGTCTGGTGGGATCAACAAGCTGTCAATCAAACATCCAGAATTAGTTTACCAAACTCTTAATCTTTAAATTATCCAATAGTAAGTAAATTATTTGAAATGGGGAAACCAAAGAACAAAAACATACACTTTTATAAAATAACTACTGTTTATTCTTTTGCAATTTGATTTCCTTTCTTAATGAAATGTACACCTTCAGAAATGACGAGGTGAAACCATGGCGACAGACCTGTCAAAGTTCTGCTCCACGGTTACCACGGGACTCAGGTTGTCATGGACAGAGAACAACGGGTTCCCTGACCGAGCGACGTAGGACCTGGAACAGATCCAGATCAATTACACACCCATATGTTTTATCAATATCACTCAATAATGGACGCAGACTAGCTGGCTCCAAAAACAACAGAGTAAGCAACGGGAAGAACTTTTCAGGGATTGATTACATTGATCGGTATTGCTTTCTGAGGCATCCCTTAAATGGAACTGAATTTCCAGGCCAAAAAGGAAAAAAAACACGGGGTGATCCGTAACCATAGCAGCTAAACGCCCCCCCCCCCCACCCCCACCCCCAGACTTACACCAATCAAAGTGACTTGTGAGTTTGACCTACATAAGCAGGAGGAATAAGATGTGTCTTAACAGTGTCAAAGCTCTTTTCCCTGTCAGATGAAACTATTGGCCCATGTGGGGGAGAACTGCCCGCCCACCTGTAGAAGTGTGCTTTGATTCGCTCCTTGATCAGCCAGAGCGGGTGATGTGATTGGTTGTGAAGGTTCCGCCCGACCTTGGCCAGGATCTTAGAGGTCACGTTGGTGAAGTCATCCCGAGGGGAGGTGTGGCCTAACACCTCCACTGAGTCCTGGTCAATGGCAGGCCGAGGAGCGGAGACATCTTTGGTGAAGTGGCGTCGGGAGGAGAGGAGTCTGGGAGATGCTGTGCCAACATTGGCTAACAGGCAGGGATGTGTCCAATGGGGACGCAGAGATTCCAGGAAGGGGAGGAAGAAAGGGAGGGGCCTAGTGTGGATCCTCATAGTGATCGGCCCATT
>CM030186.1:1576138-1583638 GCA_017639675.1 Aplochiton taeniatus | reverse complement strand
CTTTTACTAAAAAACACCAGCTGTGGTTCTGTGCCCTGCATGCGCCCGTGTGTGCAGAAATAAAAGAAGACGTGCAATAGTGCCCTGCAGTTATTGAAGATGAAACATCACTCAGCTTTTCTCGTCAGCATGTATGTAGGCAGCGATAGAGAGCAAATTAAACAGATTGTAACAGGTAGATCGAGTTTCTAACTAAGGCAAAGGAATCGATACAATAAAAACTATACTACTTAAGGCTAATTTGAGGTCAAGATGTGTAAAATGTGTTGCTCTGTTTGACATTGTAAATATTTAAACATTGCACTGCTGGAGAAGACACCTAGTCTCAGTCGGTTACCCCAGTATTAACAATAATAATGCCGAAAAATAGCTATCTAGTCCGTCCTGCCATTAAAGGGAATGACGATTGCATGCCAGTGCACTTGTATAATCTAAAACATAGGTGTCAAACTCTGGCCCGCGGCCAAATTTGGCCCGCGAGGTAATTATATTTGGCCCGCGAGACAATACCAAATTACTACTTTTAATTTAATAAATGAATGCCATTGATGTGTTTTTTCATTTGAAATTCGATTTTGCATGTCTCCACTATTAAATTATATATTGTATGGAAATAAGCGATGCTTGTTCTATATTCAATGTTAAAGCAAAACTTTTTTGGGTCCATATTAAAAGGTTAATTTGTTCAATGTTGGCCCGCGACTTTGTTCAGGTTTTACATTTTGGCCCACTGGGTATTTGAGTTTGACACCCCTGATCTAAAAGGTCATTATCGCTTTGCTAGCCAAACGATTGAATAGCCTAATCTATTGTGAACGTCCCTCCTTAAAAGCTTTTTGTTTGCAGAATGCGGAAAATGAATCAAGTACCAGTAGTGTTTGCCTTGACATTTTCATGCACATATGTTAGGGTTATCGTTATCCGTGTTCCCTGCTTTACAATACATAGCTTTAATACTGACAGTGTTTGCTAACTTGGTAACGCACACTCTCCTATGGCGATATAGATTAGCTGGGCGGTAAGGGTGTGAGTGCACTGCCTCATATAATTAGCTTATAGCGCAAACTAATGCTGGTCATTTATTAAAAAATACACTCGTCTTGTCAACTGTCTTGTTGAACAAATTAACGATGTAATTTAAAATGTGAACAGCTCACCTTTGGAAACAGTGCAGCGCTGGATTTGTTGGTGAGAGTACCGAAAATATGCCGGAGTAATTTTCACCTACAAATCCTAGTTTTTATTAATAATTTGTTGATTTAAAACTAAATTTATTTTTGACTACATCTAAACATATTTATGTGTAATAATGTATTTTTTAAAGAAAAATATACCTCCGATCACAAATTATTTAATTAGTTTATGTTCAGGCACTATCTGGACACGTTTTGTAAGGGTCCTTGCGTCGAAGGTCGCAGTGTTGTTATCAACATGGCCGCGTCCGCGAGAGCACAGGTTCTTTCCTTGTACAGAATGCTTCTTAAAGAGAGCAACAAATTCTCTTCTTACAATTACAGGTGATTATCAACTTAAATACTTTTTGACTTTTCTCTCCAACTTGTTCACAAAACCTGTCATTGCGACAGTTGCCGCTTAAAATAATGCGGTGTACGTATTGTTTACCTTATTGCATGATTCGACAGTTGCTCTGTTACTAGTGTGTACGGGTATTTCAAATAGTTTCAATTTCCAACAACTAAGCTGACTAATTAAACTAATTTTGAGGTTCAATAACGATAATCTTACGGTTCTCTTCATCCCCATTACAGCAGATTTAGCTTCACTGCATTCTTAAGCTATTTTACTGATTCATGATCAGGTATGATGACGTACGCCCTACGATTGGTAAACCTTCCCAAACTCTTTATAAGCAATGAAATTCGACTGTAATTTGGCTGTGCATCACATTCAGTTGAACGTTTCCAGAGATCGTTTGTTATTCCAAAAATTAAATAAAAGAATTACCACTCATTGGTCATAAGTACCCTCTGGTAATTGTTTGTATCCAGCCTTTCCAAGATAGCCTATGTGTCCATAATGTTTCCACACAGTTGCCATTGGTGAGGGTTTACAGATGCAGCTTTCTCTGCAGATAACAGAGCAGACAGATATTCGTCTCTATGTTGCAGTGTAACTTCATTTTCTAGTCCATAAAGTGTTAGTTTCTCCTCTCTCTATAACCCCACACTATCGCTGTCCATAAACTGGTGTTGATATTAGGAGGTAGATGTGTAAAGTAGGGCGTTGTACAGTTCCAGTCAAAAGTTTGTACACACTTTCCCCATTCAGTGCGTCCAAACTTTTGACGGGTACTGTAGGTCTGTTGGCAGGTGTCAGTCTTGGTCAGACTGTAGCTGTGAGGCATAGTACCATAGTCTGGCATAGTAGAGGAGTAGGCAGCAGGAAATAGGGTATAAAAGTTGAACTAGCCATGAAACATTTCAGACTGAAGACATTTTAGAGAAAACATTTATTTCCAATTAACGACAAATATAAAATAAAAGATATGGTCTTTTATATTAATATAGGGCCTTTACCCCATCAGAAGGCTACGTCTACCCTACCATCTGATCTCTTTCTCTCTCTCTCTCCATCCATCCATATCGCTCCATCTGTCGTTTTCTCTCTCTCCCCCTCTGTCTTGCTCTGTTTCTCTCTCTCTCTCTGTCTCTCTCTCTTTCTATCACTATCTATTTCTCTCACATTTTCTCTCCGCACCTGAGGGAGTGTGAGGTGAGATGAGGCTAGAACAGACGTGTGTGTGTGTGTGTGTGTGTGTGTGTGTGTGTGTGTGTGTGTGTGCGCGCGTGCGTGCGTGCGCGTAGCCTGTGGTAAAGGTGAGCCGCCCGCCTCTCCCTGAAAGACTAGTGCTGCTGAATTATTGAGAGGTGAGGAGACAAGAGTTTCCCAACAGTCAAGACAACATCATAACATCATAGAACACAAACATATCTAATCCACATAGCATCATAACATCATAGAACACAAACATATCTAACCCACATAGCATCATAACATAATAGAACACAAACATATCTAACCCACATAGCATCATAACATCATAGAACACAAACATATCTAACCCACATAGCATCATAACATCATAGAACACAAACATATCTAACCCACATAGCATCATAACATAATAGAACACAAACATATCTAACCCACATAGCATTATAACATCATAGAACACAAACATATCTAACCCACATAGCATCATAACATGGTAGAACAGGAACATAACAGCTTTTCAGTTTGGATTGTTGGGATGTTTTCCATTTTCTAGCATGCTGTCCTATAATAATGTGGGGATTTTATGTAACGTGTTACTGTGGGTTTAAGGTACAGACTCCCACTTGCGTTAAAAATCCTTGTGAGTTTACGAGTTTGAAAACAATAAAACCCAGGCCTTCATCGTCCCTGAATTCTCAGTTCAATACTGCGTTGCTTAAAATCTAGATGGGCTTTTATACCTCGGTAAATATTTGATCTAGCTTTATACAGCTCACACATACACTTCAACATTTGTTGTTGTTCAAACAGTAACTATCTTGTGTCGATGTATCAAAGAATGCAGTGATGTTGAACGTGTGCAGAGTTGGTGTGTGTAACATTCGGTTGGACGAATTTATTCAGAGTTATATCATAACACAATCATGGACAAAGGAAATATGACAAATTTGTCAATGGGTTTTCCATGAGCTATCCGATGATAGTGGTTCACTACCTAGGTGGGGAGCCCCGCACCAGAGTCTGCACAGTTTTAACCCTAATCAACTGACCAGACATGGTGGTATCAGTATTACTAGAACATGCGTAATATGAATACGTCACTGTAATAACTAATATGGCAATCAATAAACAATAATTATGCAAATCATAATATGGAAATATATGATTCTTTGAACAGGTTTATGAATATAAAATCATAAAGCATGTGGTGGCATAGTAGGTGGAGGAACCCTGAATGGTGGTTAGGTAGCTGGTGAGCAGATTATCAAATGACTTCTGAACATCAGAGAGAGAGAGAGAGAGAAGGAGGAGGAGGGGGGGGGGGGGGGTTCCTGATAGAGAGAGAGAGAGAGCTGTCTCGCTCCAGGTTTGCAACCACGACAACAGAGAGGGATAGAGGGAGACAATGAGCGAGGGGGAGGGGAGGGGAGGGGGGGGGGGGGTGGAGAGATAATGAGAGAGGATGAACAGGAGGAAGGAGAGGAATGGAATGCTGAAGTAGGGAACTTCTAAAGTGAATGAAGTACGGACGGAGGGTGGGGATAATGAAATGAATGGTCCTTCACTTCAGAGAGTGGTAGATACATGGAGGTAACATCAGAGGGACAGATCGTGAAAAGTGGACTTAGACGGATAGACAGAGAGAGAGAGCAGATAAGAACGAAGGAAGAAGGAAAGTATGAATGGAGAGAGAGAGAGGTGGATAGATAGATAGATGGATAGATAAGTGAGAGAGGAGATAAGAACGAAGGAGCAAGGAAAGTATGAATGGAGAGAGAGATAGCAAGGTGTGGGACATGAAAGGATCTGGAGAGGGAGAGAGGGAGCCTCCTCTCGAACAGCAGACTGACGTAAGTAGGTCATCTCCTGCATTGGAGGAAGGAAACCACAAAGGCCTGTTTTCACTGGCATGGCTCTATGTCTCTCTCTCTGTCTCTCTCTCTGTCTCCCTTCCTCCCCCTCAATCTCTCTCTGTCTCTCTCTTTCTCTGTCTATGTCTCCCCCTCTCTCTCTCTCTCTCTCTCTCCCTTCCTCCCCCAAAATCTCTCTTTCTCTCTCTCCCTCTCCATCTCTCTATCTCTCTCTCCCTGTCTCCCCCTCCATCTCTCTAGCTTTCTCTCCCTGCCTCCCCTTCTCTCCCTCCCTCCCTGCCTACCTCCTTCTCCATCTCTCTCTTTCTTCATCATTAAAAATAACTTTCCCTGGTGGCTCTGACTGAGCCAAGACAACTGTGTCTGTGTGGGCATGCTGAGTTCCTTAGTCATAAAGAAACTGAGCTGTCAAGAATTACAGCTTGAAAAGCCCTCAGATAAATAAGTGATCACGGAAATCCAGGCCTCATGCTTCGTCTCCACAGAGCCCACGGAGAATTCCCTGTGAAGTCTCTGTCTCCACACACACACACACACACACACACACACACACACACACACACTCGCAAACAAATACGCAGAAGATTTCATGAAGGCACTCACACACACACACACACACACGAGTTTTGTGCCATTACTAAGCTATTTGTGGTTAACTTTTGAAGAAATTAATTGTGTTCATTCAGTTCCGTTCAGCACTGTGGAGGTGGGTTAAGATGAAAAATATCCATTTTAAGGTTGAAATTTTTAAACTTTTTTAGAAATTTGATGTCTGGTAGTCTATCTGTTAGTTATGTCTGGTAGTCTATCTGTTAGTTATGTCTGGTAGTCTATCTGTTAGTTACGTCTGGTAGTCTATCTGTTAGTTATGTTTGGTAGTCAATCTCTTAGTTATGGCTGGTAGTCTATCTGTTAGTTATCTCTGGTTGTCTATCTGTTAATTCAGTCTATGAGGCTGCACTCTAAGAGATGGCTGTCCTTCCTTACTCATGTTCTTTCTCCTAACCTCTTCCTTCCTCTATATTTCCTTTATTACCTCCTTTAGTCTTGTACTAGCTCTCCCACCTTCAGAGGTTCCTCTCAGCCAATCACAGTCCTGATTCCCCCTCCCGTCTTTGAAATTACCGCATATTTTACCCCGTTAGACGACTTCCTGTAAATCCACAGTCAGCCATTTTACTTTTATCACTCTACTGGTTTAAATCCTGCACGTCATTCTGGGAGCACTCTGACTCAGGAGAGTAAGGGCTTGTAGTTTACGAAGGTCACTTCAAAGTCATTGAGTGGGAAGTAGTAGTTTCATTATGTCAATGTACCTTGAAGTATAATGAAGTGTCGGTTTTTGTTTTATTAATTTATTAGCAAAAAATAAAATCAGATACATGTTTTAATTTTAAACAGCTAGAGGAGGAGACTTGTCTCAGTGGGTTATTCCTGCATATATAAATACATAAGTATAGAATATATATGAGCAGAATGAACCCTTTTCATCCCCTCGTTCATATTTGATCAGGCTGAGCTATTAGGCTAATCGCTGGGTTTAGCGGCTAATGCTGGTGGCAGACAGGTTTCCATGGCTACAGACTAACGCTGGTGACAGACATGTCTCCATAGCTACAGGCTAATCGCTGGGTTTAGTACCTAATGCCGGTGACAGACATGTCTCCATAGCTACAGGCTAATCACTGGGTTTAGTAGCTAACGCTGGTGACAGACAAGTCTCCATAGTTACAGGCTAATCGCTGGGTTTAGTAGCTAATGTCGGTGACAGACATGTCTCCATAGCTACAGGCTAATCACTGGGTTTAGTAGCTAACGCTGGTGACAGACAGGTCTCCATAGCTACAGGCTAATCACTGGGTTTAGTAGCTAACACTGGTGACAGACAGGTCTCCATAGCTACAGGCTAATCACTGGGTTTAGTAGCTAACGCTGGTGACAGACAGGTCTCCATAGCTACAGGCTAATCACTGGGTTTAGTAGCTAACACTGGTGACAGACAGTTCTCCATAGCTACAGGCTAATCACTGGGTTTAGTAGCTAACGCTGGTGACAGACAGGTCTCCATAGCTACAGGCTAATCACTGGGTTTAGTAGCTAACGCTGGTGACAGACAGGTCTCCATAGCTACAGGCTTATCGCTGGGTTTAGTAACTAACGCTGGTGACAGACAGGTCTCCATAGCTACAGGCTAATCACTGGGTTTAGTAACTAACGCTGGTGACAGACATGTTTCCATAGCTACAGGCTTATCGCTGGGTTTAGTAACTAACGCTGGTGACAGACAGGTCTCCATAGCTACTGGGCTATCTGTTCCAGTCCTCTAATGAGCCATGGTGCTAAATATTCACCTTGAGAATTAGCTGTCTGTCGCAAAACACTTTTGACGTTGGATTGACACAGTCGTCCTCGGAAAAGCACGACTCTAGCTATAGCTTAATAATGAGTACTGAGACCTAACCTGAACTCACATTCTACTGCGGTACGCGCTACAACGGCGAAAATTAGACAAACAACTGCAGGCAGTTATTAATGAGTGCCGTCGATGAACGTTGTTTGCTCGGGCTAATGATTTTTCATGCAGCGGTTGGAGCTGGCTAATGAGTGGGTCTATTTCTTACTGTGTGGGTGGAGCGAACATGAGCAGAGCAGAGCTAACAGAACAGGTGCTAACTAACTCACTGTCACCAGGCTGTGCTGCTAGAGCTGTACCTCACATCTTCTGGTGAGCATACAGCTTTTACATGTGAACCAAGGGGAGAGGAAGAGGAGGATGAGGAGGATGAAGTGGAGGGAAAGAGGAGGAAGAGCGGATGAAGTGGAGGGAAGGAGGAGGAGGAAGGGGGGAGTATTACGTTTTGGGAATGTAGGAGGAAGTGGAGGAGGAGATGTT
>CM030186.1:1556138-1563638 GCA_017639675.1 Aplochiton taeniatus | reverse complement strand
TGTACATAGTGGACTGTGACGTACATAGTGGACTGTGACGTACATAGTAGACTGTGAAGTACGTAGTGGACTGTGGCGTACATTGTTGACTGTGATGTACATAGTGGACTGTGATGTACATAGTGGACTGTGAAGTACGTAGTGGACTGTGGCGTACATAGTGGACTGTGATGTACATAGTGGACTGGCGTACATAGTGGACTGTGATGTACATAGTGGACTGTGGCGTACATAGTGGACTGTGAAGTACGTAGTGGACTGTGGCGTACGTTGTGGACTGTGAAGTACGTAGTGGACTGGCGTACATAGTGGACTGTGATGTACATAGTGGACTGGCGTACATAGTGGACTGAAGTACGTAGTGGACTGGCGTACATAGTGGACTGTGATGTACTTAGTGGACTGGCGTACATAGTGGACTGTGATGTACATAGTGGACTGGCGTACAAAGTGGACTGTGAAGTACGTAGTGGACTGTGGCGTACGTTGTGGACTGTGAAGTACGTAGTGGACTGTGACATGCAGGTCACAGGAAAGCAGGGGTGTATTTCTCTCCCACAAGGCCATGCTGTTCTTTTTATAGTCAGGTGTGTTGGCTTAAACATGGCAGCCTAGGGCTAGTGATGGACACATATTTGCATGAGAGTAAAGGTCGTCTTACTCAATACACACATAAACCCACACACACACACTCCAGATCCGAGACACTGTGTCAGAGATGTGACAGTTCTAAGACTCTATTTATCGTGCTCTGTATAACTGAGAAGCAGCGACAACGTATTTTTGAATCAGAACGATGATATCGATTTGAAACTCGATCTCTGCACCTTGATGACCCACTAAGCCAAAGGAGGTAGACCAGGGCTTCATAAAATATTAGACTTCTCCCAACCAGCTGCAGGACCGTGGATGATCTTCACTAGCCTAGTTTCCACTGCAGGACCAGTACCCACTGCAGGTGTAACCAGAGCTACCCTAACAAAAGCAGTGATAGCAACTTGGTTTCATTAAATACCATCCCTTTAATGACAGAATCATCCATGAAGTTTTCATATGAATTCTGTCAGAGGTGAAACAGAATGGATGGAATAGTGATCTACAGTGAAAACCAGGCTTCTGACATCAAGTGATGATTTATTTATGCTTATTGAGCTGGCTGGCATAAACTCAATTCTAACATTTTGGCCTGTCCTGTAGGTCAAACACACGCACACACACACTGTCTTTCTCTCTCTCTCTCTCGCTCTCTCTCTATTGACAAATCAAACCGTTGACAAGGTTCTGGGTGTTGGACTTTGGAGATGGAGTGTTTTGTCACGTTCCTTTCACATGTTCTCCACCTGGCCTTTAGAACAGCATTCCCATGCCAACTAGACTTTACGGTTTACCCAGAAAACCAAGGAGCCCAAATATCACATTAACACATTATGACATCGGAGCTTGTCCTCAGAAGAGCGCTCTCTCGGTGGTCAAAGATTATGATAGCAGGGGAGTGACAAATTGTTTTGCCCATTACAAATCGTACAATAGAAAGAAAGAGAAAGTGATGTCACACCTGCTGTGACGCAAAGCAGTTTAAACTTTATTTCATGTGAATAAATCAAAATGTGTAAATTACTAATCTTTTACAATTAGGCCCTCAATTACAATGAAAACATACGCAAAGGTGGCACAATTAAAAAAAAAAAGAATGTTACACTGTGAAACAAAATGGCAACATTCATAACACAAAGCAAAACAATTGTTTCCTGCTTATTTCAATTAAAAACTACACAGGTTTATAAATGCTTTAGCCCCTCCTCTCTACAATAATGTACTGGATTGTAAAAGTAAAGTTAATGAATTTACTATAGGAGTATCTGCAAGGTGAAAATGAATTTAGGGCCTTTTCAAATATATACATATAAGTATACAAGCTATTGTGTATTCGCGACAGTGTGTGGGAGTGTGTGTGTGTGTGTTTGTGTGTGTGTGTGTGTGTGTGTGTGCGTGTGTATGTGTTTCTGTGTGATTGTGTGTGTGTGTGTGCCTTTAAGTTGAGTTGAATGTAAAAGTGGTTCATGGAGGTCGTTGTCTATAGGCTACAGTTTGTTCCACAACACCAACACCAATTCCAAACACTAGTGCCATTTTCACACTCCACTCACCATAATACCTGGCTGTGAGCTTGCAGATAGAAACAGCCTTTCCTGGGCGTTAAAATCAACACACACAAGTTAGTATTTTCACACAAAGGCCCAACTAGACGTGGCAGAACAAGGATTTTTATTCAGAAAATCTGCGATCATGGCTTGTCCTGTGTTCATGGCTGAGATGAATCAGCCGCACACAATAGACACTTTCAGACCTATAAGCTAATTACCATTCCTGAACACACCAGATCCCTGCTGTGTGTTTGATTGTGCTTGTTAGGCATGTCAAGGGCCACCGAAAACAGTTACGTGGTCACCTACTGACGATTAATCAAGCGCTCCTCAAATTAAAAACAAACACTCAGCATAAACTGCTTTCATTGGAATTTGTGCAACATAATTTTAAATCAGCTTGACCACATCATGCATCATATGAGAGGCATGGGGGTAGTTGCTCCCCACTACACCTCGATCAAATGAGTTTGAAAAACATGGACCATGTGAGTAGGCTGGGCCAGAGATGGTCTCAAATGTTCTCTGAATAAGTATGCCACGAAAATGATGGCTTTAAAATGATGAATTTCGCAAGGGTTCCACTTATTATTGATTGTTTATATATTCCGTTTCAGACATAGATCTTCATAACTTTTATTTAACTTCATATTTTTGAAATAGTGTAACATTTTCTCTCTCGAGCTGCATATGGTGCCGTTTTGCTACCCTGTACTTGGTTCAAAGTCAACACACACTTGCGTCACTCAGAAGTGTGTAAACAACCTCTCCGCTACAGGGGGTCTTGTATTCGCTCAATGCATGATTGATAGAAAACAACAACCAACCAACATGGAGAGAAACAGTTTGTACTTTAATAGAAAGCTTAACGGAGAGCGCGCGGCCATTACGCACCTGGGCGCATCAGGTGGCGTGGAACGCCGCGCTCTCGTAGGTTGGCATGCTTTGATACCTCAGGGTGTAATTTAATCCCTCGTTGTTATCCCAGAATTCTCCCTCGTCATTTCTCAGGTAAGCGGCAAAATGAACCGAGCAGCTAATGTCCAGGAAGGGAGGCGTGTACATGGTGAACGTGAAGCGCTCTCCGACCTCTTTCTCGGGATCCACAGGCATGGGTAGTGCCTGTGCGTCCACGTAGGACAGCCAGTCGTTGAAAGTATATCTTACTCCAACTTCCCTTTTGGAGGAATTGTGGCTACGCGTCCGAATCTGTCCCCGCACATCGAACTGAGTGACGTGGATTTTCTCCAAAGTGACGCGTCGCTGCTGCAGCCGTAAATTGAAATCATCCGCCTCCACGGGCATCCTGAAGGTGGGCACGAGGCGGTCCATGGTCAAGGTAGACGTGAAGCTCATGCAAAGGTTGTTCATGATCTCCCTGTCGTGCTGTTGGGGTGGAAAGCTCTGGAGTCTAGACAACACCATGGACGGGATTTGCGGGTCGTCTGCGCTGCTAAAATGCTTTACACTCGCCAAGTTGAGCCCCATGGTGTCAGCAAATTTAACTCGTTTACGACTGTTGTCTGAGATCTCGTCGAAAAGACTCGCCTGCTCCGGATACGCTGGCAGAGACTTTGCTCTCCGTCTATCTCTCATATAACTTGCTGGTGGTTCCATTTGGTCGTCGTCTGAATCCATGTCTCCGTTAGTCATAGGCATGTCTCCGATTTCTGTTATGATTTTCTCTCTAAATCTGGAGCGCTTGTTTGTAACTGCACTGGCGAGTTGAGTCAAGAGTTAACAGCAATTGCAAACCAGGGAAGCCCCGCTGCTTGGTCTATTGGAGGGGCGCACTGTTAGAGACCTGCAACTTCGTTTACTTTCAGTCACGCCCACCTTTTAAAGCACGGGAAAAACGTCCAAGAACTTGTGTAGAGAACAAATATTTAACCCGCCACCTGTCGTTGATGCAGTCAACGTCACTGTGACCTCATGCAAGTTTACAAACATCAACCTTAAACCGAAGCCAAACACAGCAACTTGTCACGTAGGCCTATACCTGTGGCCAAATTGTCAACATTTCTTTACGGTTAGATCTTGGCACTGCACGCCGTTCAACTAATTCACAAGGCATACAATTATCTTACAAATGGGCCTATGTTCACTCATTTTCATTGCCAATATGCAAATGTGTTGATCAAACTGGAGAAGGGAGAACTTTTTTTTATGTGGCCACCATTGCTAAGGTATATGATCAATCCATCGATACACTTTTTGGGCCGTTTAGAAACATCTGAATAGAAAGAAACTGCATTACGTAACAGATCAGTTCTATAGGTGCGTCATAAGCCACTGAACAAACAGTTGTCTTTGGAATCGATAAAGGCACGCTATCCTCATCCGACGACATAAGCGTTTGCCCTTCACGCTTTCCCTCCCGAGAAACACGGGGCCTTGTGGTCATGTTTGTTGAAATCAACTTATGACCATAGATGCCTACGTGAAGACCAGCTGCAGTGACATCCCCTTTTGACGATCATAGTCGAATCTTAACTTGTTTTCCTTTAGTTATTATTAATTTGTCTTCTTTTTAATTGTCTAGTTTAGCATCCATCTGTTTCTTTGACCGTGGTGAAGAAAATATTTGCAAACATATTACTACATATTAGTACATTTACGATGATAGCATTTTTTTTTTTTTGTTACCAGACCAGCACTGACACTAACCTAGTCCCACCACGATATGCGTTATAGTCACAACCGTGTTGTGCAAGTAAAATGCTAATATTACATACATGTGCCAATGTTAATTTCTGTGACACAGGACCAGCCGTAGACGACCAGTGAAATTTGAGGTATAGGCTATCGCGGTCACTATGAAGGTTTCTAACCGCTAGGTGACAGTGTTTGACAAGTTTTCCTGCACGAACCGATCTAAGTTCAGACAATGAGTTTGTGAGGGGCGTTGTTATTAATAACTTAATAATGACATAGATGCTGACTTGATACTTCGCTGTGAATGTTGTCTTTTTTTTTTGATTGACAAGTGGGCTCATAACCTGCTCTATGATCGACCCCAAACAATAAGCAACTGAAAGCGAAAAAGTCAAATAAAACATATGTATAAAACCCAAGGAGAGCTTACCCCACTAAACTTTTGTGACTAAGGGAATACGAAATGTAACTGTTACCTCATAGTGGGGTCAGGTGACACAAGGAATGTTACAAACAAGGGAATTACCCTCTCAAAGAAAAACACGGTGTCTCTTCCTCTCAGCACTAACTTTACATTCATGTTTTATTATTGCATTTTGCCTTTGTATACATAAACAATAAACAGAAGAAGCTCTTCTTTTGCATTTTATTTTTCAAAAAATCTATCAGAAGTAGCAGTAAATGATAGGTTGAGATGTGAAATCACATGAATTCTTAAAAAAAACATCAGCTTTATGTATGTATTTGGCATACACCACACAAAGAGCCTTGTTAGGCTGGAATGGAATGATAATATAACCCCGCTAATGCAGTGTATGGCCAATGGGGGATCAGGATATATTGCTCAATGGTAGTTGTTGGTTGCATAGAATAAATCTTCATGTCCTTAGCGACTGGCAATGCAAAAAGGTTGAGTGGTGAGTGTATACAATCCCTGCACATTTAAAAGTACACAATACGGTGCTAGAATATCCATTATGCCTTATATTATATTCTCAGATATGAGGCTCACATTGTGATGGGGACTGTCCTGCTAGATTCTACTTGGAAGTCCAGAATAGTTTAGTTAATTGACATAAAATAATTTCTATTGACTACAGGAATTTTTTTGAATAATGAACATACATATCGCAATAATTCTAGACAGAAATTCATTCATACAATTATACAGAATAATTTGAAAAAATATCGGAATATTTATACTCTTTAACGTATTTACATAAAAATATTCAGTTATACATTGTATTACTTATAATCTCTTCATTAACAGGATGCAATGTGATTGGTTTTATGAAATGAATCATGGGAATTGTAGTTCTGCACAGGGGCTCTTCACAGCAGAGTGTTTCTGGAGTGGATATATCCATGAGGATCCACCACAGAAGTAGAAAGAGGACTACAGGTGTCGCCCACTGCTCTCACCTGTGTTATTCCAACACTAATAATAAACTAATAATGAGTCAAGTCTTCGTTATAATATAGTGCTATGCTCCGGAGAACCTCGTGCAGAAACAAACTCTCCCACTTTGGGGCGTTAATAATTCATCCAACCACTGCCATTGGACTGGCCTGCTGTCAGTCTAATGACGGTGATGTTGATTGGAGGGCTCTTGTGGCCATGGCACGTCTCATGTTGATGATCTCACTGCCCCTCTCCGGTGAACACGCGGTAGATTATGGTGATGATGGCGGCTGCCAGGCCTGGGATCAGCCAGTTGGTCCACCAGCTGCAGAGAGAAAGAAGGGACAGCGGCGTCAGGCTGGAGTCAATGGATGAAGGAATAGAGGGAGGGAGGAAGTAGGAGGGCTGCAGAGAAAGGAGGAGGGATGGAGGGAGGGAGTAGGAGGGCTGCAGGGAAAGGAGGAGGGATGGAGGGAGGGAGTAGGAGGGCTGCAGAGAAAGAAGGAGGGATGGAGGGAGGGAGTAGGAGGGCTGCAGAGAAAGAAGGAGGAATGGAGGGATGGAGGGAGGAAGTAGGAGGGCTGCAGAGAAAGGAGGAGGGATGGAGGGAGGGAGTAGGAGGGCTGCAGAGAAAGAAGGAGGGATGGAGGGAGGGAGGGAGGAAGTAGGAGGGCTGCAGAGAAAGGAGGAGGGATGGAGGGAGGGAGTAGGAGGGCCGCAGAGAAAGAAGGAGGGATGGAGGGATGGAGGGAGGGAGGGAGGAAGTAGGAGGGCTGCAGAGAAAGGAGGAGGGATGGAGGGAGGGAGTAGGAGGGCGGCAGAGAAAGAAGGAGGGATGGAGGGAGGGAGGGAGGAAGTAGGAGGGCTGCAGAGAAAGGAGGAGGGATGTGAGGGAGGGAAGTAGGAGGGCTGCAGAGAAAGGAGGAGGGATGGAGGGAGCAAAGGGGGACAGGTGAATTCAGAGGGATGGAGAGGGCCCAGATGAACAGGGGAGACAATATATCCATATACAGGACACAGATATATTGATGGAGTGATGAAAGATGAATGGACTGATACATTGACACAACAAGGGAAAGGTACATCAGGAAATGATATGAACATAAACCAAAGTGCCTTTTGTTCATCTAGGTCTTTTCCATCGTATGAAATATCAACTGTGATTGTAGAGTCTCATGAATAACAAAAGCCTGTTTTAAAATGATGAAGGTTGACAAGATGGTGGCCCAGCAGAAATACTACGTTGTATTTTTCTGAACATTGAGGTGAAGATACCTGGACTCATCGGGGACTTTGTTC
>CM030186.1:1545234-1551038 GCA_017639675.1 Aplochiton taeniatus | reverse complement strand
TCTATCTCTCAACTCTCTACCTCTCTACCTCTATCTCTCTATACCTCTATCTCTCTATCTATCTCTCTCTACCTCTCTACCTCTATCTCTCTATACCTCTATCTCTCTATCTATCTCTCTATACCTCTCTAACTCTATCTCTCTATACCTCTATCTCTCTCTATCTCTCTATACCTCTCTACCTCTATCTCTCTATCTCTCTCTACCTCTCTACCTCTATCTCTCTATACCTCTATCTCTCTATCTATCTCTCTATACCTCTCTACCTCTATCTCTCTATACCTCTATCTCTCTATCTATCTCTCTATACCTCTCTATCTCTATACCTCTATCTCTCTATCTATCTCTCTATACCTCTATCTCTCTATCTATCTCTCTATACCTCTCTATCTCTCAACCTCTCTACCTCTCTACCTCTATCTCTCTATACCTCTATCTCTCTATCTATCTCTCTATACCTCTCTATCTCTATCTCTCTATCTATACCTCTCTACCTCTATCTCTCTATACTATACCCTATCTCTCTATCTATCTCTCTTACTCTCTCTCTTATCTATCTCTCTATACCTCTCTACCTCTATCTCTCTATCTATCTCTCTCTACCTCTCTACCTCTATCTCTCTATACCTCTATCTCTCTATCTATCTCTCTATACCTCTATCTCTCTATCTATCTCTCTATACCTCTCTACCTCTATCTCTCTATACCTCTATCTCTATCTATCTCTCTATACCTCTCTATCTCTCAACCTCTCTACCTCTCTACCTCTATCTCTCTATACCTCTATCTCTCTATCTATCTCTCTATACCTCTCTATCTCTCAACCTCTCTACCTCTCTACCTCTATCTCTCTATACCTCTATCTCTCTATCTATCTCTCTATACCTCTCTATCTCTCAACCTCTCTACCTCTCTACCTCTATCTCTCTATACCTCTATCTCTCTATCTATCTCTCTATACCTCTCTATCTCTCAACCTCTCTACCTCTATCTCTCTATACCTCTATCTCTCTATCTATCTCTCTATACCTCTCTATCTCTCAACCTCTCTACCTCTCTACCTCTATCTCTCTATACCTCTATCTCTCTATCTATCTCTCTATACCTCTCTATCTCTCAACCTCTCCACCTCTCTACCTCTATCTCTCTATACCTCTATCTCTCTATCTATCTCTCTATACCTCTCTATCTCTCAACCTCTCTACCTCTCTACCTCTATCTCTCTATACCTCTCTATCTATCTCTCTATACCTCTCTATCTCTCAACCTCTCTACCTCTCTACCTTTATCTCTCTATACCTCTCTATCTCTCTATCTCTATCTATCTCTACCTCTCTCTATCTCTCTACCTCTACCTCTCTACTTCTCAATCTCTCTATCTCTACCTCTCTATTTCTCTATCTCTCTACCTCTACCTCTCTATCTCTCTACCTCTCTCTCTCGCTCTATCTCTCAACCTCACTGCCTTTCTCACTCTCTCTCTTTATCTCTACCTCTCTGCCTCTCTCTTGCTAACTGCCTCTCATTCTCTCTCTTGCTCTCTCTCTCTCTCTCTCTGTATGAGAGAAGGAAACTCGCTTGAGAGAGACTGTCTAGAGAGAAGGGGATGGATAGCAGGAGAGTGAAAAGATAAATAGTTTGTTGTGACCGTTTGTTTTGGTTCTTACCGTGTAACGTCTCTGTGGTGCTATCACTACACACACACACACACACACACACATACTCTACACGCTTATACACACACACTTTTATTTAATGTGTGTGTGTGTGTGTGTGTGTGTGTGTTGCAGTATGGCTACCGTCTGCCCCAGCTAGCAGAGGAAGAGGAGGAGGTGTACTGTAGTGTTCACTTCAAACTGCTGGGAGAGACTCTTCACGTATCCTGCTGTGCTCTCAAACCAGCAACCACAGACAGACAGACAGACAGACAGACAGACAGACAGACAGACAGACAGACAGACAGACAGACAGACAGACAGACAGACAGACAGACAGATAGGCAGGCAGGCAGGCAGGTAGAGAGACAGGCAGACAAACAGGCAGGCAGAGAGACAGAAAGGCAGACAGACAGGCAGGTAGACAGCTTTACTTCTCTCTATTCCATTCTATTATGATCAGTTCTATAGAACTGTACTTTTCTCCACTGCACATATTATTCTGTTCTATTCAACTGTTTTCTGTGTTTTGTTTATCATGGACTGTAGAGCCTCTCTCTACATTTGATTCTCTTCCATTTTCTTCCTCTCCTCTTTTCTTGCCATCTCCTCCCACATCTCTTCTTTCCAGCCCTTAACCCTTCCATCTCCCCAGCTACCCACTGAGCTGCATCAGGACCCAGGCGGTGCAGTGCTGTCCCCGCGTCGACCTGCAGGGGGTGCTGGGCTCCTTCCTCTCCGACCTGAGAGACAGGCTGAAGGCGGTGTGTGGTCTGCCTGTCCGTATGACCAGCAAACCCTGTTACCATACCCCTAACCTGCTCAGTCCTGCCTCATCCCAGGTACTGGACACTGGCCCAGACACATACAAACATATAGACATTCAAATATAGTCAGACCGAACACTCACAGATTCACACATAAAACGTATAAATCCATGTGTCTCATTATATTGACACACGCAAGTGCATTTCACCTAATAAAACATATTCACACACATTTTATTACAGACATATAGGCTTGTGCAACAGAGTTAGATAGAAATATGGAAATATTCACACATTACACGTATATAGACTTAGAGAAATGTAGACATAGACTTACACACGCACGTACATTTAAACATATTGAAAGCATATTCACACACTATACAATAGACATATAGGCAAAACAAAGTACAAACCAAGAGTGAGAGAGAAATATGGGCACAAACACACGCATTCATCTGGATTTCAACATTCAAACATGCTAGACGCCCACATATGCATAACTTTCTATCTGACCACTCCAGAAGCAAGAACACACACGCACACACACACACGCACACACACACGCACACACGCACATGCACCAGGAATCGGTTTGAGTCGGAAAGAAAAAAAAGCGGTTTCCAAGCAAAATATCCTTTCCTCTCCTAGAGGTGATTTATTGACACAGTAGTGGAAGAAAAGAGAGGAGGATAGGGAATATTGAAGGGAATACATAAAACAGGACTGTAGATATTATTATACAGGCTGGGAACAAAGAAGAAAAGAGAGGAGGATAGGGAATACAGGGACATAAAACAGGCTGACAGACAGACAGACAGGCTGACAGACAGACAGACAGACAGGCAGGCAGGCAGGCAGGCAGGCAGGCAGGCAGGCAGGCAGGCAGGCAGGCAGACAGGCAGACAGGCAGACAGACAGACAGACAGACAGACAGACAGACAGACAGGCAGAGAGTTAGTGTAGATTGGTCTTCAATCTCTTTGAGCCCTGCAGAGATCCTCATTGTTATTAAAGCTCTGGTCCAGCATCACAATGGCAGTCAGTAGACTGCACACACATACACACACACACAATCTCAGACTGCACACACACACACACACACACAATCTCAGACTGCACACACACACACACACACACACACAATCTAAGACTGCCCACACACACACACACACACACACAGGGAGTCCCTTCTAAGTCAATGCAGATGTTAGAGATATGGTTTGAGAGCCGTTAGACTTAGACACACAGACCCTCCCGCTCTCTAAGATACCATCTGGAGGGCTGAGGTGGAGAGAGGGAAAAAACATTATCCGAATACCAACCTCTCCCAAAAGTAACACACAATGAAAAATCTCTCCCTCAAGTAACACACAATGAAAAAGCTCTCCCAAAAGTAACACACAATGAAAAATCTCTCCCTCAAGTAACACACAATGAAAAAGCTCTCCCAAAAGCAACACACAATGAAAAATCTCTCCCAAAAGTAACACACACAATGAGACTGTTTTGTAAATTTGGATTTTATAGTCGGTGGTTAAAGTAAAGTGGTTCTCACCTTGTATGTGTAACATCGAAGCTCTGTAGGAGGAGGAAACTCTTGGTGTTTGTGTAACATGGGAGATATTCCTGGTACCTGGAGAAGGCTGTGAGAAAAACAAACCAAAAAAAAATATATGTTTTGCTAATATGGCCAGATTAACCAGGTTCTACCATATGGAGTCTGTTATTGGTCCAGATTAACCAGGTTCTACCATATGGAGTCTGTTATTGGTCCAGATTAACCAGGTTCTACCATATGGAGTCTGTTATTGGTCCAGATTAACCAGGTTCTACCATATGGAGTCTGTTATTGGTCCAGATTAACCAGGTTCTACCATATATGGTGTGTTACTGGTTCTGTTAACTTTGTTCTATGTTCTCCATAGCCTTGTCTGTTCTTCTAACCTAGGTTACCAGTGGTAGGCCGGTCAACTTGACTACCAAGTCCTCCAGTAGACCCATCCTGACACAGCTCCCTGCCCGCCCTCTGAGGCCCTGTTTTGGGCCAGACCCTCCAGCCAGGAGGCCCCCCGTCAGCCTGAGCCATGGAGGTGGTGTGAGGGAGAGGCAGGACTCTGGATGTGAGAGCAGTCAGACGCAGAGCTGGAGCCAAGACACGCACAGATCTTCATCCTCCTCTTCCTCTTTATCTCTTCCCTCCTCCTCTTCCTCAGGCTACCACTCCGCCAGCTCCCTCTCCTCCTCCTCTTCCTCCTATTCTTCCTCTCTTTCTTCCTCCTCATCCTCCTCTTCCCTCCATCCATCCTCTGCTCCGTCTCGAGCTCCACTCCCCATTCCGCCCGTCCTGTCTAAAATGGCTGCCGTTAACCCCCAGGGTCCTAAGATGGTGCCCATTTTCCAGAACAAGTCTCTGACCCGCCATGTTAATGTCACCCAGCTCCTGGCTCAGAAACGGGGGGATCAGAGCAGAGGAGGAGAAGACACAAGGAGAGTTTCTCCTTCCTCCTCCTCCTCCTCCTCCCTCTCTACTTCTCAACGGGCCCTGGAGATGACCCGTCCCTCCCCTGCCTCCATACCTCCCTTTACACAGCGCTGTAAAACTGCCAGGGTCTGCCCCGCCAGCCTTCAGCCCCTGGTGCTGGCCCACCCTCACCCCACCTCCAGCTCCAGGCCCGTCCAGGGTAGTGTCGCTGGCTTCAGCCCCAGATCGGTGCCTCTTCCCGGGCCAAGCCACCAGCCTCCAACCCCTCTGTCTCCCAGACCCCTGGAGCCTTCTGATATACCCAGCAACAGAGGGGTGAGTTTCTCCAGAGTTATGGAGTTACCTTTGTACATTATGTGGAATCCTACTTATATTATTATTTGTTGTTGTGTGTGGAACAATTGATAGGCAAATGTATGTACAGTTATGGTAGGCACATTTACCTTAACGAAGTAAACTTTTTTTTTTAATGAAATAAAATAGCACCTGTCCCATATTGCTGATTCTATAACCATTTATTACTCGTTCTCATATCTTCAGAACAACAGTGTGCTACTATGCTGCCCAAGAAGTCACCCTGTTTATGTTTGAGGAGCTTTATTCTGTTGACCCTGTTATTTAATCGTGTGTGTGTGTGTGTGTGTGTGTGTGTGTGTGTGTGTGCGTGTGTGTGTGTGTGTTTCAGGGCGAGTGGTTTGAGTCCAAGCCTAAAAGACCCAAGTCTTCGGTTCAAGACGTTGACATGGAGAAACTGGCTGGAAACAACCAGGTTCCTACACACTATCCTCCTCTCCTTCACTCCCTCTCCCTCCCTCCCTCCATCTCTCCCTCTCTCCACTATATCCTCTCTCCCTCCGTCCATCCATCCTCTCTCCCTCTATTCATCCTCCCTCCATC
>CM030186.1:1532734-1540234 GCA_017639675.1 Aplochiton taeniatus | reverse complement strand
TGTAGTACAGATCCCTTTAGTTCAGTGTAGTGTAGTACAGATCCCTTTAGTACAGATCACTTTAGTTCAGCGTAGTGTAGTACAGATCACTTTAGTTCAGTGTAGTGTAGTACAGATTCCTTTAGTACAGATCCCTTTAGTTCAGTATAGTGTAGTGTAGTACAGATCCCTTTAGTTCAGTGTAGTGTAGTACAGATCACTTTAGTTCAGCGTAGTGTAGTACAGATCACTTTAGTTCAGTGTAGTGTAGTACAGATTCCTTTAGTACAGATCCCTTTAGTTCAGTATAGTGTAGTGTAGTACAGATCACTTTAGTTCAGTATAGTGTAGTGTAGTACAGATCCCTTTAGGTCAGTGTAGTGTAGTACAGTAGTCACTGCGGTTGGGTTTGAGTGGGACATATTGGGGGAAGGTCTCTGTGGGCAGTGTCTTGACTCTCCAAAGCCCCCTGCTTGTTTTCACAGCCTGGAGCACATTAGTTACAGTCCAGTCCAGCTTGGAAAGAGGGGCTCCATCCTTGTGGGAACTAGTGTGTGTGTGTGTGTGTGTGTGTGTGTGTGTGTGTGTGTGTGTGTGTGTGTGTGTGTGTGTGTATATTTGTGTTGCATGTATGTTTCAATGTGCTTGGATTTGTGTGGTTTTACATGTGTGTTAGGGTCTCTGTGTTTGTGGTTTAGTGTGTGTTTGTGTGTGTGTGTTATCTGGCAGTAGACATAGTAATTCTCCTCATAGGAGTGAGAAAACAAAGAGGACCTAGTAAAACTCACAGTTTCCAAATAATGTCTGATTGGATTTTCTTTGGCTCCTAACTGTTGTTCAAGAGAAAATATTGTCTCAGTGAATCAGCTTAACTCGACTCTTTTTAAAGCAGAAGAATAGATTCCTGAGATACTAATACTAATTTAATATATTACATATTAGCGTTAGCCTTTCCCTCCCCTTACAAAAATGTGTGTGTGAGTGTGCATGTATTTTTGACCTGTAAATATATTTCCCCCTGCAGACATGTCCTCACTGTCTAGTTTTCATCTCCAAGAATACTCATGAAACCCATGAAAAGTTTTTGAAAATAAAACCTCCTTAAATTCTGTTGCCATATTCCTTCTTCTTCTTTTTCCTGTAATGGACAATAATTCCTCTAAGTGTGGTTTTAGTCAATGTGAATGCAAAGTCATTCTTATGACGTTAAGCTGTGTAGCAGAGATTGACTGAGACAATGGCCCAATGTCACAACATTGGCAACTCCAGCTAATCATCGGCCATGGAGCAGGTCCCTCTGAAAGTGACTGTAATGATTTCCACGTTGCAGCGTTGATAAAGTGCAGCAGTCGGAGTGACTTCAACCCTGAGGAACCGGACACTAGGGGGCACTCTGGAATTTCATTATTTTAAGCTGCGAGGGGGGCTAAATGATTACTCTGTTTTTCTACAGGCGCTCATTAAAATGTGATGCACTGTGTGTGTGTGTGTGTGTGCGTGCGTCAGGGCTTCTTTCGCCATAGCAACATAATTTATCAGTAACATGTATCTGTGTGTCTGTATGAGGTATCTAGTTATCAGTAACGTATCTGTGTGTGTCTGTATGAGGTATCTAGTTATCAATAACATGTATCTGTGTGTGTCTGTATGAGGTATCTAGTTATCAGTAACATGTATCTGTGTGTGTCTGTATGAGGTATCTAGTTATCAGCAACATGTATCTGTGTGTGTCTGTATGAGGTATCTAGTTATCAGCAACATGTATCTGTGTGTGTCTGTATGAGGTATCTAGTTATCAGCAACATGTATCTGTGTGTGTCTGTATGAGGTATCTAGTTATCAGCAACATGTATCTGTGTGTGTCTGTATGAGGTATCTAGTTATCAGCAACATGTATCTGTGTGTGTCTGTATGAGGTATCTAGTTATCAGCAACATGTATCTGTGTGTGTCTGTATGAGGTATCTAATTATCAGCAACATGTATCTGTGTGTGTCTGTATGAGGTATCTAGTTGGATCTGTCCTGCATCCTCTTCTTAGCAACACACACTCTCATTCTTCTTACTCATTCATTTAGTCACTCATTCACTCAGTCACCTTAGTCACTCATTCAAATTCTCTGTCACTCTGTTGTCTCTCACCCACTCAACATCTCTCCCTTGCACACACACATTCACTCATTTTCACTCTCTCTGTCCCTCACTCTCTCCTACACTTACTCATTCAATCACTCAGTTTCTCTTTTATTCACTCACTCACTCAGTCTCTCACACACACAAACACATTTATTCAATTTAGGTTTCTCTCCATCACAATCTGATTCTCACTCACACAAACCAAAGTCACTTTCTCATGCTCCCTTTGTCTCCCTTTCACACGCGCTCAGCCCCGTGTCTGTCTCAATCCATCTACCCTGTCATTCTTTATTTCAACATCATCTTTGCTCGGCGGGATTCCTTACTCAGATGGAATCTTTGCTCTGAATGATTCTTTATTTAGACAACTTTCCATCTCTCTGGCCTTTGGAATTTCATGCTGCAGCTTTACCCCGACGTTGAACCCAGGCCAATGGCAACACACCCTTAATCTTATCCATTTCCCCCGTGTGTTACGTTTAAAACTCTCCTGACTAGTAGTAGCTCAGTGGGAGGAACCAACATGGCCCTGACTGGCTGACAGTTCTGAGATCACAGTAATTCCAGTCATTTCCGCTGTATGAATTGGGTTCCAGTTCCTAGATTACGTTGGAGGGATGGAGTCCAGACCTGTTGGAACAGACATGTTTATCCAGTTTCAACAGTCCAAAGTGGTGTCCCCTTTTGAACCTCATAAAAACGTAGTGTTAAAAAAAAGAAAATCAGGACCAAAGGAGTTGTGTGTGCCGTTTCCCTTGACAACACGTTAGTTAGCTATTAGGCGGTTCTGGGGTTCGTTGTCCATTCCAGTCATGCTTATTCTATATCCATCCTAGGAACTATGGATATTATGGGATTGATGTGCTCAGGAAGGAATGTGTGTGTGTGTGTGTGTGTGTGTGGGGGGGGGGGGGGGGCTCTGAGAACAACTATAAGGTCCCCCTATCTCCGTCTCTCTCTTTCTCTGTCTCTGTCTCTCCATCTCTCTCTCTCCATCTCTCTTTGTCTGTCTGTCTCTTTCTCTCTCTAATCCTATTTCTCTCTTTCTCCTCCTCTCTGTCTCTCTTTCTATGTTTTTCCTCGCCCTCTCTGTCTCTTTCTGTCTCTCTCTTTCTCCTCCTCTCTCTGTCTCTCTTTCTCCCCCTATCTCTGTCTCTCTTTTTCTCTCTCTTTCTCTCTCTTTCTCTCTTTGTCTCACTCCATCACCATTAGCTCAACCTGTTGGAATGAAGTATCATGCAAAATAAACAAACACACTAATACACGCGCAGCAATAACATAACTAGCCGTTCCTCACTGTGCCGTCTCTGGAAACAGAGATTGGTCTGAATGTCCTTGTTAGTAACTCAACACCAAAGAGACAACGCGATGTTTGGACAGGTTGGCCAGCTCTCCTTCTCAGAAGGAGGCCATCTTGAAGAGAGAAGGCTTTGGTGGGAGAATAGGCCAGTGTTTATTCAGTGTCTCCTGCGTAGAGTTTAGCCCGGCACACACACACACACGGCACACACAGCGCCCATAGCTGTGCTTTCACTCCTCTGTCCTGTTGGAGGGGCAGTGGAGTGTGTCGGTGGACTCAGGGCCGTCGGCGGGAGGGGAGCCACGCTTAGCAAGCTTTGCAGCGGCTCCCCAGAGCTCCATCTCCACTTACACGCCGGCTCAGGGTGCCCTGTGAGAACATGTCATCCGTGGAAAATGAATGGCTTCTTCTGGAAAAGCCTGTATCCTAAAACCCGGGGTGGAATTACCCTGAGTGACGGCCGTTTTCCTTCAAATTCCCTCTCAGTTCCTTTAAACGCTGGCACGCCAGTGGACCGGAGAGGCTGAGCCCAGATTTCCCAACAAAGCCCTCCTTGTTGCTACGTTATAGAAACCAGATCTCAATAAGAACCAGTCGTCAGATATTAATGGGAAAGAGGCTTTGAAAGGGAACATAGACTTTTACAGGGTCTTGAAAACCAAGACTGAATCTATAATTGAGGTCCTTTCAAAGAACCCTGTAATGGCAGGGTAAAGGCTGGGCATTTCCTTGGGTTTTGGAGAATGGTTTTAAACTCTGATTAGACATTTCATTGGTTACAGATTGTGCCTTTGAACTGTGATGGGTCCTTTTGGTGAGTGTGGTGCTGATGTCGAACTTGAGGGCGCACAGGATAATGAAGTGGTATCGTCTGAGGGAAGGGCATTCCAAGGTCGAGCCAGAGACTAATGGGTGAGGAAATATTTAGCTGCTGGTACCAATAATACCCAGAAAGATGGAGATAAAAAACAGAACCAGGTCTCTAACCGCTGTGCCCTTGAGCAAGGCACTTTGCTTCCCATCACTGTGATGCCAGCCCGAAACCCTCTGTGAAGGAGATAGTGTCGTCTATCCGGACCAGATGGCGAGTTATGGGACTGATCGAGTTGCCGGTGATACATTGGAATGCCGAATGCCCTGTCTGCCTGCGTGTGTCTACCTGTCTGTCTACCTGCGTGCCTGCCTGCCTGTCTATCTGTCTCTGTCTGTCTGTCTGTCTGTCTGTCTGTCTGTCTGTCTGTCTGTCTGTCTGTCTGTCTGTCTGTCTGTCTGTCTGTCTGTCTGCCTGCCTCTGTGTTGTACACTCTCAAATATTTCTCCCCTCATGCTCATTTGTCAGAAGGACATTCTGATGAGTCGCCGTTTCAAAGGTCGTTATCAGAGTGCACATTGACTGTAGGGTTTAAATGACGAGTCAGCATCTGTCTACTACACATTCAGTGTGTGTCATGACTCATCATTTTGTCTCTTTTGAGTACTTCTTTCCTCCAACAAGATGTCAAAGTGATTTTTATTGGTAGTAACTGTTAAAAATGTATCCTACGCACTTGAGCATTGATTCTGAGATATTTTAAACTATCTCTCGGCCCTGGCCCCTCCCACTCTATCTTTCCGCTTTACTATTTTGCTGCAGACATAGAAGAAAAAATGTCCCCTTTCAACTTTAAACTCACAGGCCGATCTTAATGCTGTTATCATATGCTTTTAGCATTTACCAAATATTATAGGTTGATACTTGGTTAACCGAAGCCTTCTTTACATCCATTGACTGAGTTTGTCCTCAAACTGTAACCTTTTCCCCTTCCTGCAGCTTTACCTTGTCCTCCCACGAGGCTTTGTCCTGGGAGCAATGAAAGGTCAGATGAAGCAGCTCTTAGTAATGCAGCCTCCAAGCCAGCAAAGCCAGGGGGACAGCAGGGATTGGAGCTGAAGACGGAACAGGAAGTCCCGCCCACTCTCCAGACAGGGGCCGTGACCATTGGCCCAATACAAGGCCTTTGTTAGCTGACATTTAACGTCCAGTGTTCCACTGCGTTGTCCTGGTAACGGGCTGTGTTTTTTTTCCCTTCAGCATAGGTTACGCAGTGAGGACAGAATGTCCCTCTGGGATTGAAATCAACTCGTCCTCCTTTAACTCCCGCTTTCCCCCTCTTCTTTTCTCCTTTTTCATTCGCTTTATCAAGATATGAATTCAGCAAGCGGCTAAGGGAAGACGGAGATCTATCTATGAACGCTTCTTTGAACATCCACTCTCTCAGTGTCACAGCACTGTCGCTAGCGTCACAGTCTCTTATCCGTTCTCTTGATGGCTGTGGCTTTGCTGTCTTAAATTGTGCCTCACAACTCTTACAAACACTCTGCCAATGTTCCCTCGCTCAACACAACTAAGAATAGTCTAGTCATTGCAGTTTGGAAAGGGTTTTCAAACCCATTCATGAAGACTAGTTGAATAGATTTAAGACTGGCTGTCACAGAACTGAATAGCCGTTGTACCTGGACGGTGCTGTCCCCCCCCCAGGGTGTGATCATCATAACAGGTTCTAATGGACGGTTCTGTCCACCCCCCAGGGTGTGATCATCATAACAGGTTCTAATGGACGGTTCTGTCCCCCCCCCAGGGTGTGATCATCATAACAGGTTCTAATGGACGGTTCTGTCCACCCCCCAGGGTGTGATCATCATAACAGGTTCTAATGGACGGTTCTATCAGCCCCCCAGGGTGTGATCATCATAACAGGTTCTAATGGACGGTTCTATCAGCCCCCCAGGGTGTGATCATCATAACAGGTTCTAATGGACGGTTCTGTCCCCCCCCCAGGGTGTGATCATCATAACAGGTTCTAATGGACGGTTCTGTCCACCCCCCAGGGTGTGATCATCATAACAGGTTCTAATGGACGGTTCTATCAGCCCCCCAGGGTGTGATCATCATAACAGGTTCTAATGGACGGTTCTATCAGCCCCACAGGGTGTGATCATCATAACAGGTTCTAATGGACGGTTCTATCAGCTCCCCAGGGTGTGATTATCTCACCAGTTTGGAGAACGCTGTTTCTCTCTCTCTTTCTCCACCTCTGTTGGTCTCTCTCTTTCTCCACCTCTGCTGGTCTCTCTCTTTCTCCCTGTCTCATTCTGTTTCTTTCCATTTTCATTGTAGTTACAGCCAGGTAGAGGTAGTTAGGCTGGCCCTTTCCTTTCTTTGCCACAGGTCTGTGTATGTTTGTCCTCATGTATCTACGTGGAGTCAACCACCTGACCGTCTCGTTTCTGTTACCCCCCCCCCTCCCTCCCCGCCACGCACCCCCAGCCCACCCCCTCCCCCACGCCCCACCACCACCACCACCACCACCCTACTTAGGTAGAGAACCATCTGACACACACTGTTTACCAAACAGAAGCTAAGGGGTAACTCGAAACTGCTCGCAGGTCTGGACTAGAGCAGAGGTTCCGTGGTAATCCAGGTAAACCCCTACAGGGGAGGGTGTGTGTCGGTTATAAACGGCTTCTGAACAAACACAGGTGTGAGTGTGTGTGTGTGTGTGTGTGTGTGTGCGCGTGCGTGCGTGTGCGTGCAACCTAAAATGGACTCCCCCGTGAAGACGGATTGATGAGAGTAGAAATAGAACCGATAGAAGAGATCAAGTAACAACTGAGAAGGAAGAGTCGACCCCTCAGAATTGTATTAACTATTAATACATATTCCTTTTGAACTTGCAAAACTAGGTTTCTAGGTTTGTATGGACAAGTGTTTATGTATTTATGTGTTTGTGTTCCTGTGTTCATGTGTTCCTGTATTCATGTGTTCATGTGTTCCTGTGTTCATGTGTTCATGTGTTCATGTGTTCCTGTGTTCATGTGTTCCTGTGTTCATGTGTTTATGTGTTCCTGTGTTCATGTGTTCATGTGTTCCTGTGTTCATGGGTTCCTGTGTTCCTGTGATCATGTGTTCATGTGTTCATGTGTTCCTGTGTTCATGTGTTTATGTGCTGATGTGTTCATGTGTTCATGTGTTCCTGGGTCCCTGTGTTCCTGTGTTCATGTGTTCATATGCTGATGTGTTCATGTGTTCATGTGTTCCTGTGTTCC
>CM030186.1:1517734-1527734 GCA_017639675.1 Aplochiton taeniatus | reverse complement strand
CTCGGTCAGGCGTCCAGGTCAACAGTTCCTCCGTGTGTGTCTCTGTGACGCTGAAGCAGAAACAGAAGGACTGATGTAAACAAAGCCGGCTTCAGAAGAACAGAACCACTGGAACTTAACGTCATTTCATCTCTAGTAACAGCAGCTGGCAAGTATTCCTTTAGGGGAAGCAGAATATGATTAACTGGAGTTCATTTCTGAAAACCTTGCCAATACAGTTTGGTGAACTATTACTTTTCACTTTTTTTTTATGAACAGAAATTAATTAGTTATGGAGAGAGTGCTGTGCTATGAATTCTCATTACATTTTGACATCACTGCAACTGTCTGTGTGTGTGTGTGTGTGTGTGTGTGTGCATTTGCGTGTGCGTGTGCGTGTGTATGCGCTGTGCTGTACACTTTGTATGAAGAGTGTGAAAATGACATAAAATAGTGAAAGTGGTGTCTAGGACCGGTGACCAAAAGGTCATGAGTTCAAATCCCAGTATCCCACCTGGGAAGACCACCACTAGTGGGCCCTTGAGCAAGGCACCTAATAAGAACCAGCCATATGAGACCTGTCATAGTATCAGAACATTGTACACCAGGGGAGAACAGAACCCTGTGATGATGGGCCCCCAGAACCCTGTTGTCTCTGACAGAACCCTGTGATGATGGGCCCCCAGAACCCTGTTGTCTCTGACAGAACCCTGTGATGATGGGCCCCCAGAACCCTGTTGTCTCTGACAGAACCCTGTGATGATGGGCCCCCAGAACCCTGTTGTCTCTGACAGAACCCTGTGATGATGGGCCCCCAGAACCCTGTTGTCTCTGACAGAACCCTGTGATGATGGGCCCCCAGAACCCTGTTGTCTCTGACAGAACCCCGAGGTTGCAGCAAAGCCGACATGCAACCCCCCCACCCCCCACCCCCCCCACCCCGATGAATTCCAGAACATTCCTGCTGTTTAAAATCATCTGCAACCTATCAAATCATCTCTAAGGTCTCATGCTGGACAATTGACTTGGCCGTGCGTGAGAACATGTGTTTTTATTAACATCAAGCGTTCAGCTTCTAGGTGTGTGTGTTCTGTTTGACACAGTGGGCTCAGTGGCTTCCCGGTTCATGACCTGTTTCGTAAGATTGCACACCTGTACCAGAACATTTCTCTGTGTAGACAGACACAACACAGTGGAAATGCTTATTACAATGATTTTAGTATTGTTTACTGTCGTAGTTCAGTTACTGTGTTCTCTCTCTCCCTCTCTCTCTCTCTCCCTCTCTCTCTCTCTCTCTCTCTCTTCCCTCTCTCTTTCTCTCTATCTCTCTCTCTCTGAGAATGTTTTATTGCCCCCTGCATGAAGACAGGTGCTGCGGCCCTGTTTCTCCGGAAACACTTTTATTACCCATTGAACGGTTAATACACTCGTGTTATACTTTGTGTAATATGTTTATTAGATTACTTTATATGTACTTTGTTTGAATATTGTTTGATGGCCTAACAATGATATTACCTTTTCCCTTGCCATCGATAAAGTAAATTCCATTCCATTCTAACACAAAAGGATTTTCCTCAAACAACAGTCCAATGTGAGTGGCTGCCTGAGTCCTCAGAGCTGCTGGGCTGTTTGACCAGAAACATCTGGATCAATCTAAGGTTCCACACTGTTTCAGTTAAGATCAACATTTTGCCCGTGTGTGAGTGAAAATAGTGTCTGCTATATTTCTAATTGGCATCCAACGTCTTCAATCTTTTGTCCTACTGAAGTAACACGTGCCAGACCTCTGAGAAATACGCTCTTCTTACACTTTCCACTTCTTTACCTCTTAGGTTATGTTAAATTGTGGAAAAAGGGTTTAGAGTTGATGACGTGACCCAGCTGCCTGGATTGACAGGTTTACGATGAATCTGTTTGTATTCCACCCTGAACTGGAGAAACACAGCTGATGTGTGGGAGACGACAGTTTTATGAAGCTAGTCTAATAAAACTATCTTTAACCGAGTGTGTCCCCAATGGCACACATAACATACACACATATAAACACTTGCATGGCTGTAACTTAAGAATTGTAGCGGTGTTCCATGGAACCAGGGCCATGGAACTCCTGGAATAGAACTACGGAATTCCATGTTCTTAACATTCCTCTGATGCAGCAGAGGAAGAATGTTGGCGACTACATTGCCTTTCTTTCTTTCTCTCTTTATCTCCTTCTTCCTTTGTCCACTTTCTCTCTGTTCATCCTCTTTCTCCTGACATTTTAATTGCTTTCCTATTCCTCTCTTCCTAATCTCTAATCCCTCTCTTCCTCCATCAGTTCTCATGATTTGTCTCTCATACATCTCTGTATTGACCACCGGCCCTACCTTCCACCCCCTTTCTCTCTCTCTCTCTCTCCCCCTCTCTCCCTCTCTCTCCCTCTCTCTCTCTCTCTCTCTCTCTCTCTCTCTCTCTCTCTCTCTCTCTCTCTCTCTCTCTCTCTCTCTCACCCTCCCACCCACCCATCAATCAAACTATCCCTCCGTCTCTATGTCTGACAGAGATCTGGCTAATCTTCAGCAAAAGCATAACAAACCTACCACACACGCACACACACACACACATACACACACACTCATACATGCACACTCACGCTCTCACTCTCTCTCACACACACACACACGCTCAAACACGCACACTCTCTCTTTCTCTTTTGCTCTCTCTCACACACACACACCCTGAGGGCAGTGCTTGTGGTTTAAGCCCTCTATGCGTTACATCATCTCATGGGGCCTGCCAGAACATCACTGTGGTTGTTGTTGGAGAGAAAGCTAAGATAAGACAGTCAAAGCTAGATCTGTGAGTGGAGCCGTCTACCTCAACACACAATGCTTATTTTCATCAAACTCAAAAACTGTAAAAGTGGGCAATTCCTGTGTATCAAGGCAAAGAACCAGTGGTCAAAAGTTCTTATTTTTAGATCACGTTCCAGGAACCTTATTATCACTATTCTATTCTATTAATACTAATTATTATTATTATCACTGTAGTGAGCTCATAGTCCTGTACCAACCTCAGCACATATTAAACCTTGTATTACTAAACTTCAAAAAGGGAAAATGAGGAGCAGACATCCTTGGCTCAGCAATAATAAATAAAAACATTTATTGCCGCTCAGAAAGTCTTGTTTGACAACCCTCCCCTCGCTCTAAAGACACGACCTTCCTCACAGAGAGAACCTCTCTCACTCTCTCTGAGCTGTGTGTGCTTAAGGCACAAATTTTGTTCAAGTTTTCTCCTTTGAATGCTAATGGAGGTTAAGGGTCACTCTTCAGACACCACTGTCATGTTCAGTGCATGTGCTAGAGTGGAGTTGGAGTGGTGCTAAACTACAGTTGTTATTTGACACCCTGGTAATCCGAAAAATCTTAGTTTGACGAAATGACGGTGAGACAGGAGTGCACAGATGCTGGTGTGAAGGTAAACTGTGTTTTCCAACACATCCGGCTAGCTGCCAACATTACGAAAGGCCCTCACTTTTATCAGCCATTTTCCCTGAGAAGTTCAAAACGTTGACCAGACGTGGTAGAAATTGTGTTCAATGAATGTCCACTGTTTCACAACTCTCAACGGACAAATGATTGATTTATTACATTTGAAAGGTAAACATGTATGAAAATATCATTTTGGTGTCTTTTTTTAGTGCTTTAGCTCTTGTATTTATAAACATAATTCCCCCAACACAACAAATTAGCACACCTTAACAAATCACAAGGAATTAGCTTTCAAATAATGCTACACACTTCACGCATATGATACGGACACTTCTTCAGTTATTGATAGTTCAATGTAGGTATTTTTAGGCAAACATGAAAAAATAGAACGCTATTGCTCAGAGGTTAAAAAAACACCAACTGAACTCCTTGTATTCCCTACAGGAGAGTCTTTGAATAGCCAATCAGATCCATGTTAATCCCACAGCGTTCTGTAGTGATAACTTCCTGTTGGATTAAACAGCCAATCAGATCAGTGATAACCACAGTGTTCTGTAGTGAAGACCTCCTGTTGGATTGAACAACCAATCAGATCAGTGTTCTGTGGTGACAACTTCCTCCAGATGAGAAGTTCACCGCTGTGTGGGAGGGGTTTCTCTTATCAGAGGCTCCCCCTCTTTACCTAGAAGCTCCGCCCCCATCCAGGAGGCGTGTCAGGATGTTGAAGAGACGTTTATGAGTGTCCTCACCACGCCTCTTCCCTTCCTCCTCATCCTCCTCTTCCTCTCCTCTGTAGGAGTCTGAGCAGTCCTGAACCGCTCTCTGTAACTCCACCTGTTGAAAATATCACAGAGACATAAAGGGAAATAGTAAAAAAAAAGATATCTGAGATATTTTAGATCCCGGTCCTTTCATTTAATATAGGTATTATTGTTACTTTAAATGGACTTATAAATGAGAAGGTTTCTTAACTTACCTGTAGAGGAAGGCCTGCCTTGACTCCCAGCAGAGTGGGGGAGAACCATGACCGGAAAATCTTATCACAGATCACCTGGAGGAGAGGAGGGGGAGAGAAGAGGAGAAAGAGAAGCAGGAAGAGGAGAGAGAGGGAGAGAGGAAGACAGAGGTGGAAGAATGAGAGGGAGAGAGGAGGAGGAAGAGGAGAGAGAGGAGAGGGGGAGAGGGGGAAGAAGAGAGGAGGAGGAAAAGAAGAGGAGGAAGAGAGGAGGAGGAAGAGAGGAGGAGGAGGAGAGGAGGAGGAGAGTGAAGGAGGAAGAGAGGAGGAGGAAAAGAAGAGGAGGAAGAGAGGAGGAGGAAGAGAGGAGGAGGAGAGTGAAGGAGGAGGAGAGGAGGAGGAGGAGAGTGAAGGAGGAAGAGAGGAGGAGGAGGAGAGAGAAGGAGGAAGACAAGAGGAGGAGGAGAGTGAAGGAGGAAGAGAGGAGGAGGAGAGTGAAGGAGGAAGAGAAGAGGAGGAGGAGAGTGAAGGAGGAAGAGAGGAGGAGGAGGAGAGAGAAGGAGGAAGAGAGGAGGAGGAGGAGAGTGAAGGAGGAAGAGAGGAGGAGGAGGAGAGAGAAGGAGGAAGAGAAGAGGAGGAGAGAGTAAATGGGGAGAGGAGGAGGAGGAGAGTGAAGGAGGAAGAGAGGAGGAGGAGGAGAGTGAAGGAGGAAGAGAGGAGGAGGAGGAGAGTGAAGGAGGAAGAGAGGAGGAGGAGGAGAGAGAAGGAGGAAGAGAAGAGGAGAGAGTAAATGGGGAGAGGAGAAAGTCAATAGTTGCGTTATTTAATTTGAAAAGAGAATTAGTTACACTACTAGTTACTGCCAAAAGTAGTGAGATTACAGAAGCGCTGTGCTACCGACACTGGTAGTAGCTAGCAGCTGACTCATCAATTAAACTCTCCGGTCAATTGGCCTGGTTTACTAAAGGTTTGCTTGTGCAAATTATTCATTATCATTTTTTTATTAGGGAGCTCCTGGCCTCTCTTTCCTTATTTAAATACAGATATATTATCAGAACAGACTAACACATACGCACACACACACACACACACACACACACACACACACACACACACACACACACAGTTAAGAGACAAAAGCCCTCATTGTCAGGTCCTACAATGGAGCATCAGGGGCTGATGGGAGTCCTGATAAGTGATTGGCCGGTTTCTGTCTTCCATCAACCACCTGTGGAACCCGCATTGACCAATGGCAGGGCAGTGTCACCACAAAGCCTTTTCTAAACCATCTCTTTTCTCTTTTTTTTCTCTCTTCTTCTCTCCTTTCTCTCCTCTCATGTCTCTCTCTCTCTCTCTTTCTCTCTCTTGTCCTTTGTTCTCCGATCCTCTTCTCCTCCTCGTCAACACCGTCTATCTCTTTCCCTCTCTTCTCTCCTCTCCTCTGCTTCCTCCTCTCCTCTCCTCTCCTCTCCTCTTCGGCTTTGTTCCCTGATCCTCTTTGTTTTATTCAGCATCCTGCTATTGATGACAGCTGTCATGGCGACCCGTCTATGAGACGTTTCCATGCTTCCTGCGGCTATGTCATGGAGATGGCGAAGAAGCATCTGATTGGTCTAAAGCGCCCTGGCCTTATCATTGAGAGCCCTCTCGATCTCTCCGTGTTGAAATGCACATTCTCCAAAAACGTTGGTATTGAATATTGCTTTTTGTCTCTGGTGTACATGATGGGATGGCCATTGCCTTGGAGAACTGAGAAGGAGATGGCGTGGGTCATCGGAGAACAAAGATTTAACAAGTCAGTCGTAGTGGCTTTTGTTACAGTTCTGTGCCTGAAAATCTCTCTGTTGAACTGGAAGTTTTGCAGTTCTTTCTGAAATGTTTATATACAGTCTGTGATCGATGGCCTTAGCACTCGAGATAATATTGAGCTTTAAAATTCATCAGATTATGAGTTTATCCCAGCGCAGGGTTTTACTTTTAATACCCAATCCTTATTCACTTTATTTGGAGGGAAAGAAAATGTATTGTGAAAAAATGAGTATGAGTTATTATACTGTCTCCATTTTTATGATTTATTTATGTTATGGGTGTTCTTGGAGAACATTTTGTAAATGTAATGAATAAGACATAAAGAAAAATCAAGCATTCAAGTCATGGTCTAGCTGTTCAATTTTAGTATATCAATACGTACAAATATTAAATATTCCATGCCAAAAATTCCCATGTGATACAATCAGAAGCGATCACGATTCCTGGCAGCGCTTCACAGCCTCGTAAAAATGAAAAGAGGAGAGTTATGGCTCAAACCCTCTATCCAAGTCAGGCCAGCCCTGTAATTATAGAAGCCTTGTTTTGATAGGGGCGTACATAGCCTGGTTAATGATGGTGTGTGTGTGTGTGTGTGTGTGTGTGTGTGTGTGTGTGTGTGTGTGTGTGTGTAAGAGAGAGAGATAGAGAATGTTAGCGTGAGTGGTTTCTAGAGTTTTATGACACATTGAATGGAACTGTAGTGAGAGCCCACAAAAGGACAACTTAGTGGCCAGACTGCAACATAAAACATAATATAAACGTCTGTCATAATCTTATATTCAAACAGACTTCATTGTTATTATAATATGACTAGTATGAAACATGACATAAACGTCTGTCATAATATTATATTTAAACAGACTTCATCGTTATTATAATATTCTGTGTATAGACCATGAGACCATTATATCGATCTATATTTTCTATATTTTCCACATTTTGTAACACAATCGTTTATTCACACTCCAGGCCTTTCCCTGTCAGTCAAAAGTTTCCCTCCTCACTGAAAATAAAACTATTACAGTTTAGCTTTCACTCAAATACAATAAAGTCAAATAAAATGATTGTTATACACTGGTGGGACACCGTCTGGGTCTATGAAGGTAAAATGAACTAAATTCTGGGTAAGTGAATGTAACTTTTATAACCATTTAGGGAATATACAGACATTTGACATTTTGCTTGGAAATAACTGTTCAGTAGGTTGAAGTTTTCACAATTCAAACAAATTAATTTTAGAATTTGAATAACCCCTTGAACACCTGATTTGACCTGAATGGCTAAATGTATTAACATTTAAACATATTGATTTTATTGTGTGTATAATATCTTCAACACCCAAATTTATCTGAAGGGTTACATTTATTGACTCTTCACATATTGGTGTTATAATATGCATAACCTCATGCACACCTGCCTTTACCTGCAGATTGGTGTTACTGCGTCTTCGGCTGCACCTGTTCCTCTGGAGGTCACACCTGGACACACAGTCAAAGAAGTTACAGTCGTCATCACTGGTGCAGTTCTGGTCCAAGATGTCCATCATCTTAGGCTGAAAGAATGCCATGTCTACGTCGATCGCCACCACCTTGAAGCACGGACAGGGAAACGATGAAGGGCAGTAATTCATAAATAAAATGTCTATAAATATATAGACAATAAAACGATGTAACATTTTGTTAAAATAGTGTTTGATAGAAACGTTAAAACTACTCTCAAAAGTCTAAAAAGTCTAGACGCACAGAGAGAGGAAAGAACAAAGGCAGCAATTCATAAAAAACATTTAGATAAATATTATAACATTGTTGTAAATATTGTTTGATTAAAACACTACCTCTAATTTTAAAAAGTCTGAAAGCCTTTGAGTTTCACGGGGTAATTATGAATGACATATTATTAACTGTTTTAAAGTCGACTGAGAGGCAGTTATATACATACTGCTTACATTTAAAAAAAAACATTTAAATTACAATTCAACCACAATGTTTAGTATCTTCTAAGTAAAGTTAAGGACTTTAATATAACAAGCCATTAGAATTGTATCCCTCAATAACAACTTCTTGTTCAAAAGCATATAACATTATTTATGAGATGCCAAAGTTATTTTGTTTATAGCTTTGAAAACAAATAAATCAGATAGACTTAAATGGCGTGCTACAAATCCATACGAAGGATTTCAAAGATTATTTTAAACACACAGAGAGAGAGAGAGAGAGAGAGAGAGAGAGAGAGAGAGAGAGAGAGAGAGAGAGAGAGAGAGAGAGAGAGAGAGAGAGAGAGAGAGAGAGAGAGAGATCCCAGTTGATTTAAGAGGAACATGGAAGAACATGTCGACGCATAAATAAAACCATTTGACAGTTTGAACTGTGAGCAGGCCAAAACCGGGAGCGAGTCTCCCGTCCTTCCGCTCGGCCGACAAAGGGAATGGGAACACTTTAATCATGCATGGGAACTGCTTTGAGGACCGTTCAGATCATCAGGATCAAAAAGATCAATAGAATTGGTCGTAAATATTATTTTATAAAAACCCGTGCACATCCAGTTCAGAGAGAACTGTCAGGGAGGAGGTAAAGGTTATGTTCATTTGTATTATGTTCATTCAATAAAGTCCTGGATCTCTTTTAAATCATTAATGACCTCCGTAGTACTTGGATGCTATAAAAATATCAGATAAAGGTTCTGTAGAAATGTTACAGGTGGTTTGGACTAGGTTCTTAGGAACAGGGATAAAGCTGTACAGCTAGACGGTTTTAAAATAAAACAAATAATGTTTTCCAAAAGCAAAAAAATAATTATTAGATTAAAACTAACAATTAATAGCATGTCCAACTATTAATAGAATTACTAGTTACTCTTTTGACATTGCTAACTTTTTCGTTTTAATTAAAGGAAGGGGGCCCCTAAGGAGTTATCCAATTTTCTACATATTATTTTATTGCTTTTCTATTTTCCCAATTATAATGCAGAAATAAAAATAAGTATATCAGTGTGATTACTCAATATCAAATAAATGCAAAACTATAAAATGAGTCTGGTTCAAGCTACAACAACTACTATTAATAAATTATATTTTAATGTTTCTTCAGTCCAAAATACATTTTTCCAATTATAATGCAGATAAATAAAAATAAATAAGTATTTGTGATTACTCAAAACTGTCAAATGCTTTAGAGTGAGTCTGGTCCATGCTACAAAAAAAAGCCCAAGCTGAGTTCATCCTCAACTGCAAAGAATCAGTGATGAGGTTGACAAGTATGGTCGTTTTCAGAGTCTGACACTTCCGCTTAGATAAGAAACATTCCATAAATAAAAGCAAGAACATGCATTTCAACATTTGGGAAAAAAAATACAAATCATTCTGTAGTGGGCAGGTTAAATGCTGACAGCAATGACGACAGCAGCCCAACATTCTACAAAATAGCTTTTGCGTTAACGGACTGTGAGAACGTTCTATATTCAAGTTCTGCCTCTACTGTTTTTGTACTTGACGTAAGCAATAAATGTCCTGGGCGTTTTAAAATTCAATTAAATTGGGAATACAGGGATAATACGTTTGTCAATGTTGCTAGGTTATTTAAAGACTGAACCCAAATGGAGGAACCAGTAGCACCTATTAACGGCCCCCACCGATAACATCTCCCTATGAAACTGTCCTCACTGACAGAGAACCGTTTGTTTTTTAGGCCGAGGGGAAGCAACAGACAGACTCGGCTCGTTGAAGTTTGAGACGGTCAAGAGAGATAAACGGGGGGGGGGGGGGGGGGGGCTGTTTTTAGTTGGCATG